>LPNX010945187.1:683566-752785 GCA_001517045.1 Pseudotsuga menziesii
ACAATGCCCTGCCCGATCGCATTGGATCTTGTCATTTAATATGATATGAAATATCTTGGAGGCTGGTACAGGTAAATCACAAAAATTGTTGATGGGCAATTTTTATCTTAGCCCTTCTAATGTAATTTTAATTTAAAATCTCAATTTTTTATTAAAATGACAAAAATTAAAAACCTCATTTTAAATGACGTGCAAATTTTAAATTCCCCTTCACTCACGGCCTAGGAGCCCTTTGACGGGCATTGACGGCTTGAATTTTGATCCACAGCCACCAATGCACCTGTCACAGCATTCAATGTTGTGCTACGAAGTGCATATTGGCATCCCATACAATCTATCATGCATATACAGTTGTACCATCACACCTTTATGACTCTTCCTTCTCCACCCCAACTATAAAATATAAATGCTACTCTTCCTCCTCCACTGCAACTATAAAATATAAATGCCTATAAGAAATATTCAAAAAGCTTTAAGTCAAGATGGAAATTCTATATTTAGAAGATATACTTAAGATCAAGTTTCTTTCTAAGTGTAGTACGATCAAAATAGTTATGTTTGAATTATATTCTTTGAAAAGAGAATATAAAATAACCATATATGCAAAAAACAAATTTGGATCTAAGTTTTAAAAAAAACAATTTTCAATTCCAACAATAACAACACTTCTTCCTCAAACCTTTTTGTCTCCCAGACTCCATCTAGCCCTAATGGATGTTTACAAAGTCCAGGACAAGCATCTTCATTTATTAGTAAAGAAAATAATAAAGTAATAATCGACATAGTAAGTATGGTCATTCCACAAATGAATGTAAATCTCTTCAAGCCAAGAAAGGGTCTAAAGGTCTCCTCATAAAGTAACACTTTGAATTGAAATCCCGGAGGTTGTAATGGACAATATAGTCACTCCAAATCCATTGATTATTCCAATGATCAAGGACTACTCAAGAACTCCTAAGGAATATATAATCTATAATTTCTAAGTAAAGGATCACTCATTTTTTATATCATTGACAACGACCACAGCAAATCCAATATCTCAAAAGCTAATTTCACATCTACAACTTCCTACTTTTGCTCATCCTACACCCTATTATTTTGGTTAGATCAAGTATGTTAGGAATATAATATTGGAAACAAGGTAATGTGTGTTAACCTTTTTCCATCATAACTTAGCAAGGACACATTAATATGTGGTGTCACCCCACTTAACTATTCTAAGTTAATTTATGGGCATCCTTACTAGTATGATTGCCATGCCTTTGAAGGATGTTAAAAGTATATAACAAACTTACCCCCTCTTCTTCCAACTTTCCTTTACTTTATGGAAATCAATAAATGAAATGAATTAATATCAATAAAGTACAACACTTTGTACTCAACACCAAGCAATGTTGGAATTTGTGCAACATAAGAAGTTATTCTTATTGTACTTGTATTGTATTTCCTTGTACCTCCTACAAGAGATTATACTAATGTAATTACTCGTGTAAACCCTATAAAAAATTTAATGTAAACCCTAGGGAAAGAATACACCAGAAAATAATAAAAATAAAATTATTTTGTATTTCCCCAAGGTAGGTCGACCCTAGTAATTTTTCACTTGGAAAATTAGTATAAATAGGAGGACCCCTCCTTGTTATTTCATTCACTCACAACAAGTTGCTCCAGCAGAAAATGGTGCGCTACTGGAGGCAATTAGAGTGTTTTATGGGGTTGTATCTTAGAGAGACATTTTCTCTCTCTTTCTTCTTCTCTATGTTCTCAAGAGCTATTATCTCTATACAAAGGTTTACTCGATTTTCCCTGATTGGGTTTCCCAGGACTTATGTTCTTTGTTTTTGTGCTTTGTCTTTCTTCTACATAATCCTATTGTTTATTTGCAATTGATTTATACTGCTATAATCTTGTAAAAACTAACATGGTATCAAAGCAGTTCTTGAAGAGGTCATTGTCAGAAGCTAGGGTTTGGCCTTCCAAGGCCTTCCCTCATCTCTTCAGCAAAAAAAGAGCTGTGGAAACTTCGCTCTAGGGGAGGCGCATCTTTTGGTTGAAACATAATTAAATTTGGATAATTTTTCGTTTTTTTACTGCAGGACATTGCAGGAACAAATTAGGGTTTTGAGTTTCATAGGGTTCCCACCACTGTTTTGGCTCGACCTCATCTTCCCTCAAATCAAAATGTGAGGTTAGTTTCTCTAAATTCAAAATTTTATTCTTGACCTAACTCTTGCTAGGGTTTCTGATTCATATCTGCAGACAAGATAATTGGAATGAAGATTGAACATCGTCTTGAAGGGGCTACAAACTTCATGTCCTAGAAGCCTAGGGTTCTTCTCATCCTATAAGAAAATGATCTCTTGAATTTTGTCAATGAGAAAGGTCCAGAACCAGAAGTGGAAGAAGCCAAGTCTTAGTGGAGGAAGTGTGATGTGAAAGAAAGAAGGATTCTTGTGGCTCAATTAAAGATCAATTGGTTATACAAATATTAGAAAAGAAGACAGCTAGGAAGATGTTCAAAACCTTGAAGAATTTATTTGAACATAGTAGCATCAATGTGACTCTCACATTGAGAAACCAACTATCAAATATGAATATGATTAGTTCTAAATCTATTGCCTCATATTTCATGAGGATCACTGAACTTCGAGACAATCTAAGGTCCAGTGGATATAACATTGAAAAAAAGGAGCTTGTCATGAACACTCTAAATGGTATTCCACCATCTTGGGAGTCCTTCATCCAAACCATAAGTGGTCAACCAAGTTTCCCAAATTTGACAAGTTATGGGCAGATTGCACTCAAGAAGGGACTAAGATTGTAGCAAGGAAAAGACTCCATGGTCCTCAAGTTGAGGAGAATCAAGCCTTCATCACTCATGCCAAGAAAGGCAAGGGAAATGGAAGGAAGTTTCACAAACATAAGCACCAAGCTAGCAGACCAAGTTCTTCTCCAGATCAGAGGGAAAAGAAGAAGGACCTATCACACAAACAATGCTATAAGTGTAAGAAATATGATCACTGTTCAAGAAAGTGTTTTAGTTCAAACAAAAAGAAGCATGAAGCTTAAACAACTGATGTGGAATATCGTACAGAATTCTTCTTCATATCATCATTATCAGGTATGGTTCCCACCACTAGTGATACATGGCTTGTAGATAGTGGTGCTTCCAAGCATATGATTGGTTATAAAGAGAACCTTTCAGAAGTTGTTGAGAAAGAATCTTGTCTTCGTGTTGTACTTGGATATGATTCCAACTACACAGTGGAAGGATTTGGATCTACATCTCTTCAGTTGGAATCCAATGACTTACTACATCTTAATGATGTGTTGTATGTACCTAGTATGAAAAGAAACCTTGTCTCCATCTCCACCTTAGAAGACAAGGGATATAGAGCTACATTTGCAGATGGGAATTTGCTTGCATGGCACAAGAATTCTAGCATGAACACAGCAAAAGTGATTAGTGTAAGGGAGGAAAGATTGTATCGTCTGAGCACTCTACCAACTCAAGATTTAGTCCATGATTCCACTAACATCAATGAGCTATGGCACAAAAGACTAGCTCATCTAAACTATCAAGCTCTCCGAGCATTAAGGAACATGGATGGTGACAGGTTTACCAATTCTTCTTGTAGACCATGATGGTGTATGTAGAGGATGTGCACTTGGTAAGAATACCAAGGGTTCCTTTTCGAAAAGTGAAAGCAGATCCAAGGAAATATTGGATCTAGTCTACTCTGACTTATGCAGACCCATGACGGTTACTTCATTGGGTGGTTACAACTACTATGTAACATTTATTGATGACCAATCATGAAATACATTAATATACTTTCTCAAGAACCAAGGAATCCGAACAAGTACTCATCAAATTTAAGGAATTCAAAGCACAAGTTGAGAATCTGTCATGAAGAAGAATTAAGATCCTGATATCAAACAATGGTGGAGAGTACCTCTACATAATTCAATGATTTCTGTAAGAAAGCAAGAATTAAGAGGGAGCTCATAGTTCCGTACAACCCTCAACAAAATGGGGTTGCACAAAGGAAGAACCGAACAGTTATGGAGGCATCCAAAGCCATGAATCATGGCCAGATTCTACCAATGTTCTTATGGGCGGCAAGGTAAGTTTTAAGGGCGATATATATCCCTGGGGCAAATTTGAAGTGGTTTCAAAAAAAATGATGGGCTAATTTTTAATATAAGAATTTTTTTTTTATTTTACATATTATTCCAATACTTATTAAATTAACTATTATTCTTAAACAAATCGCCAACCTAGTACTGCACAACTTTAGGGATTTCTCCAAGTTCAATTTGGTTAAAATCGGGAATTTGTCCCTGCAATTTTAGCGATGGATACGCACAGCAAGTTATTCGCCTCATTTTCAGCAATGGAGGAGGCACATAGGTTTTTTCGCCCCATATGTTTCCATTAGAAATCATGAGGAGTAGGATTGAGTTCGCCTAGTGCAAACTATGGAAAAAAATCCTTTGAGATACCCGTCTTTCTAACGGTTTGCTTGGAAGTTGCTCTATTTGCTACTGGTGGCGAGATAAGGTAGGCATGAGATACTCTGTGTTTTATTTAGAAATCAAAAACCCTCTTTCTAAACAACAAGATTTCCCCCAATATTTTCGAGTTTACCCTTCTGATTTTTCCATTTGAACACTGAGTAGTGAGCTCGCCCCCTCAGCAATGGAGGTGGGGAGTCATTAGCTCGCCCCCAGCAATTATTTCGACGGGATATGGACCGTAGGGTGGGATTCACCCTAAAATGTGGGAAAATGTGGACAATGGAACGGTTTAGTAAATTGATGAATGATTTTGTCTCTATAAAATGCCTCAAGACTCAGCAATTCATTTCCAGAAAAGCCCCACATGAAGAATCATCTTGGCACTTTGCATGCAGCTTGATTTCAATTACAATTTGACAGTGGTTGTCACTGAGTGGAAAATATTTGCAATTGTTCAACGTTCCTTGGGGTCTACAATCTTTAGAGAGGTTAGTTTCACCTTTCAAGTGATTTCTCCTTTGGTTGGAACTTATTTTGTGGATTTTGGGCATAGATTTTGAATGTATGCACTATGCAGGTATTTAATCCTCTTTGGCCCTAAGAGAATATCATGTCCAGTGAATGTTTTTACATTATATTAATGGTTTTACTCTATCCATATATGTGGATGTTATCATTTATTTCATATATCCTTGATTTTGCAATGTGCGCCCGATTCATTCATAATTGTGTTATATATCATGCTTTTCCTCTATTGAAGAAGGTTTTACAAATGTGTAGTGATTGGTATATACGAGAATTCTCCCTCTCATTTTAGATGAATTGTTGAATTTTAAAGGAGTAACACCACCCTCTCTAACAAAACGAATGAGAGATACCATATTATATTATCTTGATTGAATTTTATCTTGGATGTGATTATAATTTTTGGCAATCTTCACTTGAGTTTGTTGCATAGTATTGCAGAATTGTGAGAATTTTTTTCGGGATTTAAATTTCATTCTTAAGCAATTTATTAGGTTGTTGATTTGTTTGAAAAGGCAAGCGGATTCTATGAAATTTATTTTCTTGGGCCCAATGTAAAGCAACTGCAATAGAAAGAACATTGTCAGAAAATTTAGAAAACAACAGAAAGATTGAGTTTTTGTTCTTCAACTATGATGTGAATTTCTTCAAGGATTATGCAATGCTTGCCTTTTCCTTCCAATTCCTATCTTTCTGAATAATGAAAGGGCGTTTGACCTTTGGAACACAACCTCTTTCTTTAGATTGTTTACCTTTGGCATGACTTATTAGCCAGCCAAAGTGGGGTCATCTTAAGGAATTGCGAAAATCCATAAAGCTTTGTGAGTTTGCTTTAGTTAGTGGCAATCATGTTGTTACATCGCTTGGGAATTTCCAGCAAGTAATCTTCTTTGACTGCAATGTAGATATATGTTTTCCATATTTCTCAATTGTTCTGATATTTTTTCATTTGAACTTGGGAAATGGTCACACTTGAGTCCAAGAGGACAAAATTCTTGTTAACAGTTATCACCTATTACTATCCAAAGAGACAAAAAGTCATCACTATTTCTATTCATATCTGTGAAGTGTATCTATTAAACCAGTTTAAATAATCAACTCAAATTTTAAGTCATAATCAATTACATTAACCAGGGCTAAAAAAATCGAGGATACTCGCTAAACCCTAAATCAAAGCAAATATAAAAAGATATCTTCTTCTATGGGGTGCATTTGAATCTGTATCAACAGTAATTGTCCACATAAGTTGAGGCCTCTCTTTCTCGAAACTCTTCAAATAAAACCCTTCCTTTTGGAACCTGGTGCCTTATTTTTTAAATTCTATCCGCCTCAACGTTCAATTCTCCAGAGGCACGGTCAAATGGAATTGAGTCAAAGTGGAAACTGAATCCTTTTTCTACTCCCCCATAAAATTTAGATGAACATCAAGCACTTGCTTGGTCCTCTTCATCCAATTGATCACTAGCATCGAATATTGATATAACTTAAGCTCTTTACACGTTTTTCCATTGTTGCTTCCATCAAACTGAGAGCCATTAGCTCGGCATAAATGTTTTAACCCTTAGCTACGACTACCTTCATTCTAATAAAATAAATATCAAAATATAAAACACACTCTGCAATACTATTATTTTGGCTTGAGCTATCAAAAAAGCCTCAAGCCTGTGGTTTATTTATTATCAACTCCTATAATTGTTTCTATGATTTTAGAACCACTGGAATATTATCTCATAGTTGGAAAGTTTAAATAATCAACTCAAATATTAAGTCATAATCAGTTACATTAACCAAGGATACAAAAAATCGAGGATACTAGCTAAAACCATAAATCAAAGTAAATATAAAAAATTCATCTTCGTATGTGGGGTGCAATTGACTCTGTATTGAGAGTAAGTGTCCTCATAAGTTGAGGCATCTCCTTCTCAGAACTCTTCGAACAAAACCATTCCTTCTGGAACCTTGTGCCTCGGCATTCAATTTTCTAGAGGCGTGATCAAACGGAATTGAGTCGAAGTTGCAAACTGAAGCCTTTTCCTGCTCCCCAGGAAATTTTAGATGAACATCAAGCAGCTTGTTGGTCCTCTTCATCCAGTTGATCACTAGCATGGAATCTTCATATAATTGTAAGCTAGTCCTTACAGATTTTTCGATTGCTACTTCCATCAAAAACATGAGAGCCATTAGTTCAGCAAAATTGTTTTAACACTTACCTAGGGGTACCTTCATTCTAATAAAATAAAATTCAAAATATAAAACACATTGTGCAATACTATTATTCTGGATTGAGCCATCAAACAAGTCTCAAGCATGTGGCTTATTTATTATTAGCTCCTATAACCGCTTCTCTGATTTCAGAACTACTGGAATATTATCTCATAGTTGGACATTCTCTTCTTTACCAGGATTCCCTAATGAGCTTTGTGTTGAGTTATAATGTTTCAAGTTGTCTGAATAAACATTAGGCGCAAATCAAATTTGCCTAAATAAATACTCCTATGTTGTCTACACCTCTTAACACGCAACAATTTACTAATCAAAAACTTACTTTGACTAAGGTCAAATTCAATAACTCAATAGTAAAACTTGCTTTTAAAATCTTGCCAAAAAGTGCACTGATATTTTGTAAAAAAAAAGGCCAAAATCTTGTCAAAAGTCTCTTGCTCTTTCGAAAGAATTTGAATATGTTACATATAATATAGTTGGGTTACCAGAATTTAGTCAAGTTTCAAGCAAGTCAAATTGTTTTGCTAATTAGATAGCATCAGCTGTGTATTTTCATGGTTTCAGGCAAGTCAAACTATTGTGCTAATTAGATAGCACAAGCTATGTATTTTCTAAGTTTTAGGGAAGTCAATTTACGATGCTAAATAGATAGCACCAACTATATACAAATATTTTTATTAGATGGTCCAAGACAGTCAATGTATCCTTTATTTATGTTCATATAACTGTAACCTAGAATTTATATTGAATTCCTAAAGATAAAAGTACCAATATTTTCTCTGTATGATCACTATTTCATATCCTTTTTTCATCATCAACCCCAATTCCTTATTAGATATAGATACAAATCCCTTAAAAATGTTGTGTTATGACTGAAGTGGTCCTATTTGGGTTTGGTCCCATCAGGTCTCATGATCAACCCACCATAGGATAGAGGACGCACACATAATCAACAACATTCCCTAACAAGGAAATAAAATGAAATAAGCCTGAAATCAAGGCAGTGGTTCCATGCATGCCATTTGAGACTCTGCCATTAACTATGAGAATACAATACCATATCATTGCATTGTGGAATTTACCAATCTTCTCTTTGCATATTGGTTATTTCATATCCATTTTTTCACTATCAACCTCATTTCCTTATTAGGTATGGATAAAAAGCACTTAACATCGCATTGTAGCATTTGAACGAAGAGATTTGTGCAAACTAGTTTCATATCTTGCAATTATGGTAGAATTAACCTTGGATTATTTATCCTTTGGTTGGAACTTATTTTGTGGATTTTGGGCATAGAATTTGAATGTATACGCTATCCAGGTATTTAATTCTCTTCGGCCCTAGGAGACTATCATGTCCAATGAACATTTTTCAATTACATTAATGGTTTTACTCTATCTAGATACGTGGATGTTATTATTTACTTTAGATATCCTTGATTTTGCAATGTGCACCTTGTTCATTCATAATTGTGTCATATATCATGTTTTTCCTCTATTGAAGAAGGTTTTAAAAATTTGTAGTGATTGGTATATACGATAAGTCTCCCTCTCTTTTTAGTTGAACTGTTGAATTTTAAAGGAGTCACGCACATCCCTCTCTAACAAAACGAACGACAGATCTTATATATCTCAACTGTTCTGATATTTTTTCATTTGAACTTGGGAAATGGTCACACTTCAAGTCCAAGAGGACAAAAAATCTTGTTAACAGTTCATTGGTCATCAAAATGCTGAAAATAAAATTTTAGAGAAAAATAATAATAATCTTTTACCATTTTCATAGTTCGATATATGCCATTTGCTTTTTAAGCCCAGTTGCATGTCAATATGCCAAGTCATTCAAGAGAAGGATGTCCCTATGTGATCTAAGAGCATCGAACTATGTGTAAATGACCCATCAATCATTAAAATGTGTCTATTAGGCTGCTATAACCACACTGTGATCCAACTATACAAAGACGATGTCTAGAAATATAAAATAAGGTAATGTAGGGAAAACCACTTAGGAAAAAATGTATCAATAAACTAAATATAACCATATATCAACTGAGAATAGTCATATAAATTTATCATCGCATTCATCCATCATGCCAACATATCAATTCAAAGTGCTACTGGTGAACTCCTCTAGACATCACACACATGTACGACAAGTGGAACCTGTCAATACACACCTAACTGCCGCAACAACTATATGATATTCTCATAAGGGTAATTACAGGGAGAATGTGTGCATCCATAAATAGCCCCTGAAACAACTAAATAATAAATAAATGATATCTAATACATATGTCCCATGCAACTGCAATATGTTATTGAACTCACTCACCTAAGTGACATCATACAATATGAGGGATTAAAACTTGCTCCAACATGGGGACGTGCTTTGGAAGAGAGTAAATTATAACTCCAGTATCTCGATCAACACCTGACATAGATCAAACATACAAAGGATATAAAATACATAGCAGGATTATATCTCACCCTGGTAATCCATAATATGAAATCAACGGAGTAAATAAATAATCAAATTGAATCAAAATGTAAAAAATGGCTCTAAACAATAAATGAACCCAAATATCCAACAAAACATGAAAGGAAACAACTATACTACTCTCCTGCTCCAGTGATCTTATTCATTTACTAATATACTACATTATGGAAATCAATTGCCATCAACATAATATAGTTTCAGAATCTGCCCATTTACGGGCCACCGCAGCCTTTCCATGTCCAGATTGCTGAGTAAAAATGAATTGGTGTCATGTGAATCTTCAATCCTATAAGGTCCAAGCCATAAGGGAAACTTGAACATGGCACACATATATAAATTAACCCATCCATCTTATGCTTATAAATTCTGTGACAAAAATGTCTTTTTTGCAATCTATCCTCCTGCTAAATCATAAATGCAGGCCTTCATTTGCAGGTCCATAAGTTAGTATAAACAAATTATTCTTCAAATGTAAATTAGCATACCATTGTTTAATACTTGGATATAAAGGAGAAATGACCAAAGATCTGCATCCTCTATCAATGATGAGCTCTTTTGCTGCAATAATTTCACAATAACCCTATCTTCTTAAAGTCACAACAACTGGCATTTTAGTGTTGATGGCAGATTTTATTTGTAGTCATTCAATACCAAGCATGCTAGAAATGTATCTTTATAAGGAATCCATCTTGGTGATTAGAATTTTATCACCAAGAATAGATCTAAAATGGAAATAAACCCTCTAGACTGTGGGCATCTTGACATCACTCTTGCAGCATTATATAGCTAGTTTCTTTTTCAAGAAGACAATCCATGAATAAAAGTCCTACAGAACTTTAAATATGCTAAAAATATTAACTCAAGAAATATCTATAAAATATGGTTTGAGTGTAACTCCTAGATAATGTGTTTCATATTGTTGAACATAATGCCCTACACTTCATTCATTGCAGGAAATAAGGCTTAAATGATGTTGACTTATTCATAAATAGACCTTTAGAAAGCTAATTCATCCTACCGTCCACATGTATCTATATAATATTGATGCAAGACGATGATGTCAATCGGGTGTATGCAAACAATTAGTTGGTTGGAGAGGAGGAAACCCTTATGTGCCATGTAAACCCTTCTATGCCGCAGAAACCCTACTGTGCCACATCTTTGAGCTCACCTGCTTTCGGCAGCCTCGGGATGGTTGGGGTCTGGACACCGTTGTTGCGTCAATATTGTCAGTGTGAAGGGTTGCGGAGGGTATGCTTCCTGTCGGTGTAGGTTTATGTTTTGGGTCCTGTCACCTTTGGTCCCTGTCTTATTATTTCTAATTTTCCGGTCTATTAAGCCATTGGGCATATGGTGTCATGATTGTCGGCGTGAAGGGTTCCGAAGGGAGTGCTTATTATTAGTGTGGGTTTTTGTTTTGGATCATGTCACCTTTAGCCCTAGTCTTATTATTTATGATTTTTTGGTCTCGTTAAGCCACTGGGCACATGGAGTCCCTCCCCTGATATAGGGGACTAGTACCAACCATGGAATAAAAAAGTGGGAAGTATCTATCATTCCGATTTTTGCAGGTTTTTGGGTCCTTTCATGGGGCTTTACGTTCTTCTCCTTTCTTGTGTTGGGTCATGATTGTTTAATGTTTCTGTTTTTTTTAGGATTGAACATCATGTTTCCATCAGGGTTGTGTTAGGGTTACTCTCTGTTATTTCTCCAGGATCCTCAGTCTGGGTGGGGTTTGAACCTCTACTGTGATTATGGACTTTTGTGTTTGCCAATGATGATGGGGCAGGTTGTTTGACCTCTCTGGAACCTTCGAATATTGCCCTATTTTTACGGTCCCCTAGAAGGTGGGTGTCTATTATCTACTTTTTTCTCTAGGGGTTTTGTCTGTTGTTTCCATAGTCCTCACTTACTGGGACTGTCTGTACCCCTCCCCTCCTTGTCATCCTGGGAGGTGTAGCTTCGGACCCATCATCTCGGAATTGACAGAGTGGTGTGTTTTGGTGTTGACTTGGATGATGGAGGGTCCTTCAAATGCTTGGTCCAAGCGACACGGAAAGACAATAAAATCCCAAGAGGGAAAACTCAGCTACATCCTGGGCCGTGATGTATACATGGATAGGGTTGGCACTCTGTGTCGACGGACTTTGATCGGCAGGCTTGAGTATTGCAGCTTGGGAAAAAAGGAATGAGTCAAATGGGAATCGGTTCACTAGAAACCAATCTTAATCTATCTCCCAACCATTAGTCTTCTGGAAAAGGGATGGCCGGTCTTCGTTTTTATTGAAGATTCTCATGCGTCATTAATTCTGGACACGTTATGTAAGATTGGTTCTAGTTATTTAGTCCTAAATCGTTGGCACTCAGCCTTCGACCCTCAGCGGGAGAGGGTGGTAAAAAGGAACCTTTGGGTTCTTCTCCCTGCATTACCTTTCCCTCTTTGGAGTCAGGACCTACTGATAGGGGTGACAAATACTATTGGCCACTTCGTGGCTATGGATGAGGACTTTCAGTTAATCTTCGACAAATGGATAGCACATTTCCTGGTAGAAATGGACCTTTCACGGGGTCTTCCTGCAGATATTGAGCTTAAGTGTGATGATATTACTTTTTGTCAGTAGCTGGACTACCTCCATGTCCCCTTTTGATGTAATAAATACCATGAGGTGGGTCATCTCAGGTGCTCATGCCCCCTTCTTCTTCATGGCTCGGGCTCATTAGCTTTTTCGGATGTTTCGAGGTCTCCCAGTTGTGTAAATGGATCTCTCGAAGGGCCTTCTATACCTCCTTCTGGTGGTTAGGCTTCTCCTCCACATACGGGTATGTATGATTCTCTCTCCCCCTCTGTAATTGATGATATTTCAAAGGGTCGGTTACTTTTTATTCAAGATGCGGAGGCTAGTGCTTCTTTATGGAAAGTTAGTGGGGAAGCTTCCACTGTTCCTTTGCTGCCATTGGTCCATACCTACACACCCCTACCTAATTTTTTTCCCTCAACATCCCCACGGGATGGTAATCTTGGTCTGGTTGATACCCATCCACCTTTACTTGCTCTGATCATGGCCCCTCCTCTTCCACTGTCTGCAGATCCCTCCTCTCCCATATTACCATCACATAATGGTACCCTATATTCGGAAGAGACCCCCTTTTTTACTCTGGAATACTTTCCACCCTTGGTCAATAATGGTCTGGTTGTGAATCAGTTAAGTCCTCCTATTAGCCTGTGCTCTTCCCCTTCCTTCTCAGATCTGGCTCTCATGAAGACGCTCTCTATCTTCTCGGTGAAGACACTTGTCTCACCCTCTACTCTCCCCCTTGACTCTATCTGCTTCGAGAATGTCATGATTCGGAAGACTAAAAAGAAACCTCTATCAGACTCCAGTCTGGATTTCAATGCACTCTCCTATACTCCTCTGTCGGTTAGGATAAAAAAATGCTGCTAGAAATCGGACATACTCCTTTCCAAGGGTTCTTAGAGCAACGACACCCTCGAGCAGCGGTGTTTGATGAAGATCATCTCCCTTAACATTCGTGGCTTCGGAGGGTTATCCAAACAAAAAAAACTATGTTCTCTCTTTCTCTCTCTTGCTCTGGATATGATTTTGATACATGAAACAATGTGCAGTCATTTCCCTGCGCTCCTTTCCTTCTCTAAGCTCCTCTCTGGTTGGGAGTTTTGTGCTACTGATGCTTTGGGACTTTCTGGGGGTCTCTTAATAGGATGGAATCCCCATACTGTGCGTTGTAAGGCTTTTGAGATGGTAGGAGGGATCCTGGTTCAAGCCAAGTTTAGGGCTTCTCCGGCTACCATTTCTATTCTTAACTGTTACAAGCCTTATTTGGGTCATGAATTATTTTGGAACAGAGTTATGGCAGGAGGCCTTCTTTCTCTTCCAAATTTAATTCTTGCGGGCGATCTTAACTTTACTCTGAATGCCGAGGAGATTTGGGGGAAATCTACCCGTTTGGACCCTCTTGCACCCTTCTTCAAAAATTTCCAATCTAGCAATAACCTAATCGACCTGGCCCCTCCATGTGCTGGCCCGACTTGGAAGAATGGTTGGGTAGGGGATGATGGGATCAGTAAAAGGCTAGATAGATTCTTACTCTCGGCCTCTCTTGTGCCCCTCTTACAACGCTACAGAGTTTGGTCATCTATTGTTGATGTTTCGGATCATTATCCCATTTGCCTGGAATGGAACACGCTGGTTACTGGTCCCTACCCCTTTAAATTTAATAGGGCTTGGCTCATGGAAGAGGGTTTATCAAAGTGGGTTGGGGAGGTCTAGTCCTCGTTATCTTCATTAACCCCTTAGGATGGTATGCATTCTTTGGCACACAAGCTTCGGTGTTTAAAAGTGAAGGCCAAAGTCTGGATGAAGGAAAAAGCAATGTTGCTTACTCAGGAATCCTTGGAGGTGAATTCTTGAATAAAAGAGCTTCTGGAAGCTCATCCCTCAGGCATTCTCTCTTTGGAAAATTCTAAGATTCTACTGTCTCTTCAGGACCGGAAGAAGTCCATCCTTTCCCACGAGCTTCTTACTTGGAAATTTAAAAGTAGGGTTCAGTGGGATACCCCGGGGGATGCCAATACCAAGTTCTTCCACTCTATTTCTTCTGCTCATAGAAACCACAAATCTATCTATGCCCTACAGAATGAAGACTCGACATGGATTGAAAGTGATGACCAGTTAAAAGAACTCAGGGTTAAACATTTTACTGGTATTTTTAAAGATGACAATCAGACTAATATTGTTGATCAGTTAAAAGTTGTTCAACTCTTCCCTGCTTATTTAACTAATGAAGAGGCTGATTGTTTTGTTTCTAAAACTACTCTGTGTGAGATTGAAGGTGCTTTGAATACCTTCAAGAAGGATAAAATCCCTGGTCCGGATGGATGGTCGGTGGAGTTCTATTTAATTTTTTTTGACCTGGTAAAAGATGACCTCTTGGCTTTTGTAGAACACTCAAGGGTTTCAGGATAGGTTGCTCCCTCTCTAAATGCTACCTTCCTCTCTTTAATACCTAAATTATAAAAACCTTCAACCTTCGCGGACTTCAGACCCATCTCCTTATGTAACTTAGCCTATAAGCTAATCTCAAAAGTTATTGCTCTCAAGTTAAAACCTTCACTTGACAAGTACATTTCACCTAAACAATTTGGTTTCCTTATGAATAGGCAAATCATGGATCCTGTGGGGATTACTCAAGAAGCCCTGCATACTATCAAGACCAAAAAGAGATGTTCCCTTGTACTCAAGCTAGATATGGAAAAATATTTTGACTGGGTTAATTGGACTTACTTGAGACTCATTCTATTGCAGATTGGTATCCCATTAAAGGGGGTGAACTTGATTATGGGTTGCATCGCATCAGCAAACTTTTCCATACTCAGCAATGGATCACCCTCGGGGTTTTTTACTCCTTCTAGAGGCATTCATCGGGGATGTCCCCTTTTACCCTTGCTCTTTATCCTGGTTATAGAGGGTCTCAATTTACTCATCAATGATGCTAAAAGGTGTGGCAGGATCAAGGGAATCAAAATTTCTGCCTCTCTTACCCTTACCCACTTACTTTTCATGGATGATGTTGTGTTGTTTGGTTTAGGAACCTTTGAAGAGTGGGTTGCTTTCGATGTCATTCTGGAGACTCTATGTCGTGCTTCTGGCATGTGTATAAGCATTGACAAGTCTGGCTTTTAATTTAATGATATGGATATGGGGGTTTTGAATAACATTCGACACTTGATTCCCTACTGTCTGAAGCCTCTACATGAGGGTTTTAAGTATCTAGGATACTTCATTAAGCCATTGGGATATGAAGTGAAGGACTGGTTTTGGCTCTTGAAAAGGTTTGAAAAAAGAATCGAAAATTGTTCTTTCAAGTTCCTGTCTCTGGGGAGTAAGTTGGTACTTATACGAGCTGTAATCACTAGCTTACCAGTCTTTTGCTTTGCGCTTTCCCCGATTCCTGTATCCATTCTTAACAAGATGAGACAAATGATCTTTGCCTTCCTATGGGGATCCAGCAAAAATAAATTTCATTTTCATTTTGTGGACTGGCATACCTTGGCAAGGCCTTTTGACTCCGGGGGATGGGGCATCAAAAATATCTCTTGGTTCAGCATCTCATTAAGACTGAAAAGTATTTGGTGGGTCCTAAAGGGCACTGGTATATGGCATCAGTTAATTTTGGCTAAATACTTAAAACAACATACTATGGCGTCTTGGCTGAGAAATAAAAAGTTTGGACTTAGAGGCTCCTCCATTATATGGAATGGTTTTTTAAAAACCATTACTTGGCTGGGCAGATGTTTGTGTTGGAAGGTGGGTGATGGTTGGGATGTACACATTGGTTCAAACCTTATTGCTGGCATTAGTGAGATCCACTACTTTTCACCGGATTTCAGAGCTTACCTTAGTGACTATGGGATTACTACTCTACAGCGTGCCAGAAGTCCTATGGTCGACCCATGGGTTTATTGGACGTCAGCTAATGACCTAGAGCTAGGGGGTGACTGGAAAATTGAATGGAACTCATACATTTCAGGCCTTCAGCATGGCGGCTGACTGATGTTTCTAACTCCCTTCTCTGGTCATTTAATAAAAAAAATGGGAATGTTACAGCATCCTTGGTCTATGATCAGATCGTTGCTCAACATTTAAATTCATCGATGGATCGGATTTTAACTGATATATGGAACCTTAACATCCCTCTGAAGATAAAATGTTTTACTTGGCTTTTATTGAAGAACAGAATCTTAACCTGGGATAATTTGGTTAGCAAGGTTGGTCGGGTCCGAGTTGTTGCTAGTTATGTCATGCGGGGGAAGAAACTGTCCAACATATGTTTTTGGAGTGCAGCTTTACTATTACTTTTTTTAATGTATTAAAATATATATATCACTTTACTCTACCAACCTCTTCAAGATCTTTGGTTGAGTACCTAAACTTCTAGCTGAAACACAATCCCTCTACCTACTGCATTTCTTATTTTGTTTATTGGTGTGTCTAGATTGCTCGGAACAAAGGCATTTTTGAGGGCTATAGAATATCCTTGGCCTCACTCACTAGCAATATTGGTTCATAATTTCAGAGTTTTCCAATTCTGGGAAAAAAGAAGAAAATTTGGAATATAGGTCCTGCCCCTTCACTGGTCTACCCGGTTGGTTTTTTTGATGGAGCTGTTGCTGATGCAATCGGAGGGTCCGGGATTTATCTCACTGTTAACAGTAATCACTACTTCCATATCAAGTTAGGTTGCAATGGGAGTGCCAACATAAGGGAAGAATTGTTAGCTATGTGGGAACTTATGCACTAGGTTGCATGTATGGGGCTCCCATCTCTACATATGTTTGGCAATTCTTCTGTGATCATCAACTGGGCATTGGGTAAGGAAACTCTGTCTTTCCTTACTTTATACTACTGGTGTGTGGCCATTAGGCATATGATGCCACTCTTTCTCATATTAGACATGCAGTATATTTACAGAGAGCACAACCAGTGTGCAGATGGCCTCTCTAAGGAGGCCCTGAATTTGGCTCCTGGCCTTTGTTATATTTCTGATTTTTATGATGACTCTGTCATCGATTTTGGTAAATTTCAGTTGTTTTAAGTTTGTGCCGGAGCTGGGCTCCCATTTTTTTTGGCACTGTTTTTTTCAGTTCAGATTGTAGATGTTTTGTATTCTGGACCTCCTTGGAGGTGCCCTGTGTACGCCCTTTGTGTTCTCTGGCCATATGTCAAGATGTCATGGAGTACCTTCTGGGTCTCTCTTATCCATGTTGAGTACTAATCATTTGGTCAGTATGTCTCTTCGTGCTCTTTGTCGGGATCGGTAGCACATGTCTTGTTGATGCATGTTTTGGCCACACACCGGTATGTAAAATGCCCTTTGATTCCTTATGAATATCAAGGACAGGATTTTTTCTTCTAGAAAAAAAAATAATATTGATGCAAGGTCTAGACAGTCATACAAAATAGAAAGATTCCATTATAAATAACATGAGATAATTCTATAACAGTAAAATATAAACCAACAAGGTAATACATAGGCAAGGTACTTAGATAGTGGCCAACATGCTACCATCCATCAACAGGGCAGCAACAAGAAGGAAACAAATAAATCAAGGGTATATGGAGCATGTAGAGGATACGGTAGTTACAGTTCCAAGCGCAATTCTGCCACCAGAGATGGAGGAAGCAGATACAGATCTAGGCTTGGTTGAGCTCAAGGTGAATACTTGAACCAAAAAAAGAAATAGGTGGGGTATTTGCAATAAAGAGTGTTGGATCAAGGTCAATTAAATCCACTGGTTCAAGTTTGACTAGCTTTGTTCTGGAAAAACACTAAATGGATCTTGGTAAACAAGGTAAAATGCAATGGCTTCAACTGATGATGGGTCCTTTGCTGTTAGTGGTGCTGGTATATAAATTTGGTTAACCTATGAAAAATATTGCTACTACCTCCCCTCCTCATGCATTATGTGGCTCTAGGTTATGCGAGGGTCCTGTATCTAGATCTCAATCTGCTACTGGTGTAGGTTCTCTCAGAATTTGGGGAACTCATTCCTATTGTTTCCTGAGTTCCAAGGGCTTTGAAGCTTGTAGTAATCGTTCTGGGAACTTTTGGAATGGTTTCAGGAATTGGATCAAGGTTTTGAGCGAAATGCAGGCTACTATCAATGTCATTCACATAATGTTTTGTGTGTTCCCAGCCCCATGGGACCTAACTTCCTTTTTTTTGGCACTTCTTTTCGTTAGGTTAACATCAGAGTAGCTGGACCCACAAACTACTAACTATGATAGATATACCCCATATGAATCTATGCATTTGTGTGGTTTGCACTCATCGAAACATTGATTTTCCAGTTTAATGGTTATTGTTTTGTTTTACATATGTGTGAGAAGCTCTTTCTTTTAAAAGTAGTTGTGTCTTAAGTCTTTTGAATAACTTCATTATTCATCCTTTATTTTTTATTCATTGTCAATTGCCCATGTCAATTTACTTTTTCAAAGAGTTCTGGCCAATTTTAGGGTTATATTGTGGTTGAATTCTTGCTTATAATAATAATATGATAGATACAGTTCTATATTAGCAATAGTTTTATGCATCATTAGACCTTTACTAATATTATTAGGAATTAATGGTCACATATGTTTTCAGAAAATCAGAGAACTACTAATGCACCCTGCTGTCCTATTTTTTCCTATTTAGTGACAACCAATAGCAGTGAAACAGCAACAGATGCATGATATGACATGTGGATAGGAACAAATTCATAAAATGCAATAGATAGAAAGGGGTGAAAATACACACTTCTAACAATGAAATCCCTAAAAATATTGAAATGAATGCATACAAAAAGGTATCTCCCTATATAGTTGATAATAGTTGTCTTGTTACCTAAAAGAGGATCTCCACCATACATGATAGAGTATATAGGATGCATCTAAAGTAGTGGCATAACATGTGATTTGAAAACAGAATAATAATGTTGTAGACAAACCCTACTCCTTCTCTCTGAACTAAAATAAAAATAGAATACTTAAGCCCTACCCCAGAGCCTTCTTATATATCTGAGTAAGAGACCCTTAGGGTTTACAAAATTAGCTCAAATCCAAATCTGGATTGATCCCTAAAATAGACCAAACCCTATATCTATTTCAGTCCTAGGATTTGCACTCTTATCTCTAAATGATGGATAGTCTTTAATAAGTGGGATCCATTAGGTAAGACTAGGTCTCCTTGGGATCTGCACCTTACTACTAGAATTCATGCACCTTCTTTCACTAGGTAAAAATTAGAACTGTTCTAAAACTGAACAGTTTAATGCAAAAAGAAAAAACAAACTGCTAATTGAAACTAAAGGTGTTTTTCTTAACTTGAAAATAAACCACTAACACATGCAAAATACTGAAAAGAGATTGTTGGAAATATAACATCAATCCATTCTATAATAGTCACCCTTCATAGCCAATGCACCATACTGCTGAGAAGAAGAATGTGGAAGTGAAGTCTCACTGTCATGTTTGATGTTGCAACTGAAGCATCCAGACCTGGTTCACATGTGCACCCAAAACATTCACATGTGCACCGATGCTGAGAAGACTTCAGAGATAGAAATTCTAACAGTGGTAACACACACAGGCTGTTGCGGAACACTCCAGGTGGGCACCAATGCAGGTCACTCTTCTAAGGACATTAACAGACAGGTTCTTAGGGTGGATATTGTCATTTGTTCTAATAAAAATAGTGACCGATACTCCTCTCTTAATTCTACTTGTGTTTGCATGTATAGTTGTTCTCTTAGCTTTAGGTTTTCTTTTTCTTTTTTGGAAAATGCCTTTGCATTTCACTTGTGGTCATTTTAGTATGGTGTACTTTACAGTATCAGTCTTTAGCGGATGTTAATGCACTCGTAATCTTACTCTAATATGGCACTCATAATCTCACCCTCTAATATGATCTGATTTGATTATGCACCATCACATTATTATTTTTGTTGTTTGATTATGCGATCCCTTAGGCATAAATATCCCTAGAATCAAGTCTAAAATCTTTTTGAAGGAACTCTATGCATCAAAAAAGGAAATATGGGTTGTTTTGAAGTGATTCTGGACATGGACAGTGGCGGCAAGCAACATATTTCATAAATATAGGCATGTAAACATTGACGAAGAAGGTTATTTAGCAGGTATGGACCCAACTAGGGATTTTCCAAACATATCTCAAACCCAAAATAGCCCTGAAATGGAATTCTTGACTATCCCAAAACCATCAAGAAGCAACCCTTTTCTCAATTCTGGGTGCATAAGAAGTAATTAAGGGTTGATTATGAAAGATGAAAATGGATTTTTTCCCACTAAGAATGCAGTCCTATGAATTCTTTCCATAGTAACAGCCCTAAGCCATGAAACCCATGCTTCATTTTCTAGGTTATGAGAATGAATAACCTTCAAACATCAGCGGTACCTCAACTTTGAGTGTGTTACATCAAAATTTGTTGGGATTGGCAATCTATGCGGTGATCTCCTTTACAACCTTCAAATTAGATTTGAAAATTTTGTCATCTTAAACCAGTCATCCCATATATAAACGAGGTAAAACTAACATCATTTCCATGCTATCCAAAATATCTCTTTCATCATCAACCTTGTATAGAGGCATTTCCTCTTGATAAGTGACCCTTTACACATTTATAACAAAATTAGTTTTGTAATTAAAAAAAAATTGTTGTAGAGGTTTTGAACCATGGAATGATTAAATGTTTAGAAAAAATTGTGATCTACATGTTGATCTCTTAGACAGTTGTTGGATTCATGTTTATATCATTCTGAAAAGATATTGATGATTGAGGGGAAAATCTTATTAATTATTCCAAACCTGTTCACAACAATACCATTTATAGTTTTCCCAAGGAAGCAGAACTGGGAAGCCATAGACCTTTTTCATGCTTTGTATTGCTTGAAACTTAGCCATTGCTTCTCTTTGTTAGTTTATTCCTTAGCCACTGCTTCTCAATATCTTCTACAAATTTTCCTGATTTGCTAAAACTCTCCAGGATGATTACAAAGACTGTTACAAAGCCTTTTCAAAGCCATCTTGGATGTGCCAAGTTTATCTTTGGAGATATCTGCTTAAATTTATATATAAACTAGTATATGCAAAGTGTGTTGCTTTTTCTTTGTGTTTACACTTCAATGTTTCAAGTTTTCAGCGGCTTCATGACTGCATTGCGCATTTGCTTCCAAGCATCATCATGGATTTTCTCATTTGCTTTATGGGTCTGCATTTAAGCACCCTCAAACTTTGTTCTCTATCTGTCCAAAAACCTATCTTCAACGTTTTGCGAGCATTTTGAGTGATTGGCGGGCACTTAAGTATGCCTGCAGGAATTTTTAAGTGAGCCTGCTGGCATTTTAACTTTCCTGGAGGGCATTTCCTAAGGCCTATAAGAATTTTTTACTTTCCTGGTGAGCAATTCCTGAGGCCTGCGGGCCTGCGTGCATTTTTGTTATGCAAGCATGTTTGTCCCAATCCCGTGCAAGCATATGCGAGCCTTTTATTTTTCTAGCTGCAGGCATTTTCCTTTTCCAGCTGCAAGCATTTTCTTTGCCAATGTGGGAATTTTACTTCTTCAGTCTAGTCTTCTTCATGCATGCTAAGATATTTCCATATGTCATCTTTTATCAAATTTTCTTCATATTTTAATCCAATATAAATACTGGAACTGTTGTCTTTTGAGACAGGATGTGACATGCCATAGCTTCATTTTCTATTTGAAATAGAAGCATACTTGGAATCTACAAAGATAAGATCAATTTCATATAGAAATCAAAGTAATTCCCAATCTTCCAACAGCTGAAAGTAATTGCACTAATTTATTGCTTCAAGGCTGCCATAGACAGAGATAGAGTTCTGAGAATACAATGTCGTTGTGGAATTATATTAAAAGTCAAGAAAGACTCCTTTAAGTGGATATCCAAGTTCTCCATGATCCACAAAGGTCACCATGCATGAATCAATACATTGTTGTAGATGCACACTTCATGTTCATTTGTTGACTAGTTTAGAGCACTCCTTTTTATTGCCAAGGTCATATGATCACTTCAAAAACTACTGCAGAAATCACCTTCACATTTGCTATATTTTCTTTATCGTGTAGGTACTGTCACATACCCCAATTTTGAAAAAATAATATTATCATATTTGATTTTATTTCAAGACAGAATGTTAAATTTTATGCTAAGATGTAATTGATGACTCAACGGAGTCAAGGATGTTGAATGTAATTCTGAATATTTTAATTATAAATAAATAAAAGTGGAGACAACAGCTTGGGAGAGCTGTTAAAAGAGTGTTTACAGGTCAAGTTGGTGGAGGAGACTGGGTGGAGAGCATATAGACAAGTGGTAGCATCCTCAAACACTTCCAATGTTGCAGGTGGAAACCTCCCTACATTTGGGGTCATGATCCCCCAAGAAAGTGGGATCAAAGCAGGTGGCTCAATTAATGACAACTAACCCAAAAAGACCTAGGCTATCTTAATAAAAATGCCCATTGAAGAGAGCTGAGGCTGCTCATTCCAAGAAGAGAATCATTCAGGTGAATGTACTTCAAAGGATTCAATGGGAAGGGAATTTGTGGAAGGTGTTTGAGGGGTAAACTGCAGATAGTGATCTAGTGCAGCTTTTCAGCTGAAGGATCTTACTGCTGAGTGCAGAGTTATTACTAAGTCATTGGACTAGTATTTTGTTGCTTGCTCCACCAGTTCTCAGCCAAGGAGACCAGGAACAGGCTCGGGGTCCTGAGAAGACGTTGTTTGAGTGCTCTCCAGGAGTTGGTAGGGAGGAACGGCCTCCCAATGCTGTTGTTGTCCAGCTTAAAAACAGGTTCTACAGTCTTTTATTTACTGTGTTAAAAGTTTATATCTGAGACTCACTGATTAATGAATGATTACATGTTTGGTAGTGAACTGATAGAGCTTGTAATCCTTTAGTTATTTGAAATATTGAATCTTTAATTGATGAAAAATAATCCTAACCTGTGTTTTTCCACATCTGGAATGGACCAAACCGTACTCTAGCACAGGCAGTGTATTTTAAAATAGATGAAGGATATGATAGAAATCTTGATTGAATAAAGTTATTATGTATTTCAGAATAATGGAATAATTTATTTCTGTATATAGTTGTTTTCAGGAAAGAATATTAACCTGCCTAGTTAAGTTTATTGTTTAAACCAGGCTGTTATAATAAGAATGCTAGCAAAGAAATAATCATAATACTTTACAGATAGCAGGTTTATTTTCTTTAGCAAGCTGTTACAGTAATAGGTTATTATTCTTTTACAAAACTTTATTCTGTAAAATTATACTATTAACTTGTAATAGAGGTAAAAGAATCAATTTAGACAAAGCACACATTTATTTCTGTAAAGAAGGAATAAACGTTGTTTACATAGTTTATTTTATTGTTCATATTATCTAACCATATCTACAAATGTTTATATTTCAATTAGGGTAATACTAGCATAGTTATTTTATATAAATAATTAACTACAACAATATAGAACATTCTAACCAGGAACAATAACAAAACCTATCTATGTGTTTATTTAAATAAAATAGACTAAATGCAATGGTAATTAACATTTAATAAATATTATCTATAAATGAACTAATTCATTTAAATAATTTAAACAAAAGTTAATTATAAAAGGAAGTACAGGTTCGAAACCCTCATAGTATTAACATTGTAGTTAATAAGCAGCTAAGCTATAATCCAAGGTTCTGGATTAGTTAGTATTCTTAACATTAAAACTTTTGCATGTTATCACAGTCCTTTAAGGACAGAGAAAAATAACTTTTAAAATATAACACTATATACCTGTAACAACAATTAAGTTAAAATTATTATTGAACTAAAAACCTAAAGAATAAAATAAAGAAATTATTTTATACACAAGTCACCTACAGGAAAAATCCCTTGCTCGAATATTCGAGCTTGTAAACAAATTATTATTATAGGAAGGAATAACATAATAGGTTTTAATAATACATTAATGCAAGATAAAAATTAAACAGTAGAGATTTCTATTACACGGTTGAATAAGGGTATAAACCCTAGTATACAAAATTACTTAAGAGCATAGAAATTAACAGAGTTCAAGCTCAAGAGAGATAATCTCTATGTTTTAAGACTATACAGAGTATGGCTTAACATGCCACAAAACCTTTTAACATAATAGTATACAAAAACAAATAAAACAACATTTACAAGTCACGGCATAAGCTGAAGTACCCTGCTAACAGCGAGGGTTTAGCAAAACTAAACAAGTAGACTGAAGAACAGTAACCCATGAAGGGTAACTAGAAGGCTGAACCTTCCAACCGAAAATTGTTCCTTAAGAACTGAACAAGCATGGATTGCCATTTGTTAACCAAGGCTTAGTGTAGCTAGGGAACCGGCCTTACTCGAATGTACAAGCTGCCCAGAGAGGTGCGAACCGTTACCTGTAAGGAGGAGAACCCACGACTTTTAAAATATGCTTCATACTGTAAATTGAAATAAGGTTAAGTCTTAAAACTGGTTAAAACAATTTCATACCTGGAAGTGAAGGTTATGTAGCCACCGAGAAACAATAGCACCACCACCAGCGAGACAAAGAACCAAACCTTCTTTTTCCCTGTGACAGAGATGAAATAAACGCATGCACAAGCCACTGCTAACAGCAGCAAGAAGAAGGTCGAGCAACGATCAAGCAAGAAGTAGATAGCGAAGCTAGAACTGTCACCACAATGCAAAGCATGAGAACAACACTCTTGAAACCCTACGACGAGGACAAAGCTGTTACAGTAGTAACTAACTTCTTAAAACTATCCCTACAGGCAGGTCGTGGAGGAACGAACCAAAATCCACTCTCAGGCCAGGCCGTAAGCTTTAAGACATGGCTCTCTACAAACTTATGTAGAGGTAAAACTCACAGTGCAATGAGAGCCTGAGAACGAAGAATGGGAAACTGAAAGCAATTTTAACCACGACTTGGAGCTCGTTTAATACACAGTAGGGTAAACATGGCGGCCAGGGAAACAGTTGCAGAGTGGTCGAAGGCCCGAGAACCACGGAGGAGAATGACAAAGAATAGGGTTACATCAACTCTTATACTTCCAACACTTGGCCGAGAAGAAAACACGTGGTCACTTAGATTTTTCACCATGCAGTGGGTTGACGCTATATTCTCCTGCATACAATGATTTACAATGATTCACATTATAATGTATGAACATTCACGTATTATTTTATTTATTCAAATAATGATAATGTTGATCTTATACATAAGTCAACCTATGGTTGCTTGGGAATAAAACTATGAACCCTTGGATCGTTGACATGTATAGCGTATAGTCATCATATAGTTTAGAACGATGATGATTTCAAATCCTATGTTTTTTTAATACAAAACCTTTCACATAAACCAATCGATGGAGTGGACTAATGCCTCATTCTTTTACAGTATCAAGTTATAACGTGAACTTTATAAATAACATGTTTATTCATGACAAGCTTTACGTTGACCTAGCAATCGATGCAATCTTATAAACTATAGTTTTGCTCAAAGTAATTCATGCATGAAAGCTTTAGATCATAGTTAAACTTATATCCATTTCATCATAGCATCGATATTACATTTATGAATATTGGTAAGTCTTGTGCTTATCGTAACTTTGTTTATGGAGAAATCATATGATACTCTGGGGAGATACCAAGTAAAGAGCCTTTTAATCACCTAGCAAAACTATGGTCTTTATTATAAAGTATTCCTAATAGTCTATGCAGGGCTAATCATGTTGCTACCAACTTTGATGTTTGCGACTTTAAAAAATTACACATTATAGTTTTAATAGAATCATGAACTTTATAAAGTCTACTTGTTTATAACCAGAATTACTGGTAACGTCGATATCTTATAAATAAGATAGTTTATGTATGTTGGTGAGTATCTTAGAGAACCATAATTTCAGTGGGTGGCAAAAACTAGGATGTTGGCTATGTGTTATATGGAAATACTTTTATAAATTCTTTGCATAGCTCATATCAACGAAATTTATTAGCTTTTGGTTATTTTACTCAAACATGGCATGTACTAATATTTTCACCATGCTTTTGTTTAAAAACATAATTTTAGAACTATCTAGTGCTTGAATGAAGTATTAAATCAATCTTACTTGAAAGCATTGACCTCAGTAAAACTGTTGATAGATAGTAACTATTTTCAAGAGAAGTATTATAATAAAAAATAAGAAACCGATATGGAATAATTCCACTATATTTCTAAGTCCTTAGGACCACATGTTTCACTGTAATGTTTAGAACCTTACAGGAAATAATCTTCATTACAGAAGATGAATATCAAGTAGTTGGTTATAATATTATTATAAGTTGATAATGTATAATACTGATAGAACGATTATTATAGCGTTACAGGTTATGCACTCTAAAATAGAAGTAACTTACAAAAAGAACACAAGTTGTGAATCAAGGAAAATATTTACTATTGCTACTTACATTTAAGAAAGAATTAATTTACAGGTATTTCGTTTACAAGAATAATTGAAAGAAACAAAATTACTTGTTTTACCTCATAGAAGTAGCTTGATATATAACATATTATTTACTAAGCTATTTATTTTGCAAATATAAATATTGTTGGATGCTTATGGAATTAAATACGTTATTCGATATTTCATACCTGTAAAACCTATAAGAACAAGTAAGCTTTATGTGTTAGCTTAAACGCTAAGTAAGCCCCGAAATCCAAAGACAGTTCCACCTACTAGTCACAAATTTAAAACTCATCAGCAAACTGAAAGAAGAATTATTGCACAAGTTAAACCTAACCTTGTATCAAAAAGTAGAATGCAGAGTTACTTAATCAAGATTATGTATAAACTAATCTGGTAACTGTTTATTTTCTAGATAATTGTTAGCTGTTAGTAAACCGCTTTCTCGGCATTTTATGTATTTTCAAAATTTTAAATTTATGTGAAAATTTGGGGTTTTGACATTTGTTGACTGGTTTAGAGCACTCCTTTTTACTGCCAAGGTCATATGATCACTTCAAAAACTGTTGTAGAAATCACCTTCACATTTGTTATATTTCCTTTATCGTGTAGGTACCTTGGTTTCTATCCGTCCTCATACCATAGTAGGGCTATGTATGGGTTTCCATATTCCTGTCATGTGACCTATTCTCTCAACATAAAATCAAAACTTCAAACTTCATCAAATAATGTTAAGATTGTTGCTCCAATTTCCTCATGTTTTGCTGCTTAGAAACATTCATTATAAGGTTGTAAAAAGAATCACTCAAAACCCAAGTCATAGAGATGCTACATGACTATCATAAATACCCTTCAATTCATTTCTCCTATCCAACTCAATGGTGTGAATCTTATCTAGCTCATACAAAGGTCTTGTACATGTATGGAAGTGCATTGATGCCCTGCCTATTGTCCTCAAGTCTTTGAAAATTGCCATATCAAAATTTAAAATGCTCTAACTCTTCAATCATCTCTTCCTACTAAAAGGAAAGTGGATGTAGTATACAAAATGCACAATCCTCAAACTACAATCAAAAGCACTAGATAATTGATTAATGAGTTACACCAAGGTCACTGCGAATGATGTTTAAACCAAAATGTACTGTAGAATTTTATTACTGGAAATCATATTCAAGGATCATCAAATCTCAATTCATGGAATCATTTCACACTTTTATCATCCTCAAGACATGCTTCAGCCTTCCAATTTGTTTTACAAAACTATCTTCAACTCATCAAATCCTTTTATTTTATAGCCCAACATCTCCATTACACACAGGTACCATAGTACATAAGGGTCACCTCAAAAGTGTGTCACTGCATGTTGTTCTCACATGTTGTTGCTCATCAAACTCTATCCTAGGCTATATTTTGAATTTGCAGTAGTAGGAATCAGGGTGGAAAAATTGGAGAGTTATCTCTCACATCTTCTGCATGTAAAGTCATATATGTTTTGTCTTCAAGACTAAGACTGCCTTTGCTTTTAGACATCACAATACCCAGCTAATTTATCTTTGTTTTTGTCTTCTAAACTCATATTTATATTGATGCATTTATGTCTACTTTTGAATTTAATTATGGATGGGTTTAGTTTACTAGGTTTAAATTTTCTAGCCTATAGAACTCATGTCATCGTATCTCAGCCCCAAAATAGCCTTGAAATGGCACTCTTGACCAGCCCAAAACCATTAAGCAGCAACCCTTTCTCAATTCGAGGTGCATAAGAAGCAATTAAGGGTTTATTATGAAAGCTGAAAATGGATTTTTCACCACTAAGACTACAATCCTATGAATTATATCCATAGTAACAGCCCTAAGCCATGAAACCCATACTTCATTTTCTTGGTTCTAATAATGAATAACCTTCAAACATAAGAGGTACCTCAACTCTAAGTGTGTTACATCAACATTTGTTGGGATTGGCAGTCTATGAAGTGATCTCCTTTACAACCTTCAAATTAGATTTGAAAATTTTGTCATCTTAAACCGACCATCCCATCTATAAACGAGGTAAATTTGTCTCAATCTCAAGACAATCCATTGTTATATTTTGAGGTTACAAAACCCATTGAGCTCCCCAAGGAGAATCTGTGTTCTATCCAACTCTTACACCAAGATTTTGGGTTCACATATGGTCAACTTCCAATTTTAGAAGAGTATAGCCCACCCCTAGATTGTAAGAAAATTTGACAAAAAGTAGTGATAGAGTGGAAGGCAACATGTAAGGGGAGGCATTTTGATCGAATTGCAGGCGTGTGGTTGAGTGGAGTGGAGATTATTCGCACATGTACACTTGAGCCCACTGTGGAAGGGATTGAATGGATCATTCTTAAGGATATTACTAAGTATTCTTCATTGTTAGATAAGCCTCAAAGCCTTGAATTCCATCTTAAGAACGTAGTTGATAAGACTTATACTGGAGTTTATCATGTCAATATAATGTTTCATTTTTATGGATATTATGGGAAAATAAGGTTAGATAACTCAGGGTTCGCAGATCTGATTCTTCCCATTTCACTTCCTTTAGGAGGATGTTCGATCTTAGTTGGATGACAAGTTGTCTCCAACAAGATTCTTCTAAACTTAGGATGAGTGGTTAGAGGGTTGAGAGAATTTCTTAACCTCTCTCTCTCACTAGTTAGAAAGTGGTGCGATATGATGTTGTATATATATGTAATATTGTTTGATGGATAGATCAAACAGACAGTTTTGGTGTATGGAAACAATGTCTACTATCCTTTTTGTTAACATCTTTATGCTTTTGCCTCTGAAATTGTGGATATACCGAAATAGTATAAATATTTTAAATTTGAATAACCTTTCACATCATAATTCTAGAAAACGGAATAATAATGTTGTAGACAGAATAATAATAGGCACATATGGAACCTTTGATCAACCATGAAGTTATATCCAAGCAATAATGTGGAACCTTTGAACAATAAAGGAATAGGCACATAAGTAGCATAGATTTGTATGATCAATAGAACTGGATAGCTTGTATCGAACTTTGCTAGTTTACATAGGTAATTGGTTCCTATGAAGTTCTATCATCCTATGACAAAATGTTAAAAGAGGGATCCTCAAGGGGAATCATTGAAATCCAAGGGAAATGGGAAGGTAATTGGACCCTAGATGTGATTGGAAACACTGACGGGGCAGCAGCTAACAATACTGGTGGAGCTGGATTCACTCTTGCTCTTAATCAGTCACATTCATTCTTTTTCAAAATGGGATGTGGGCCCAGCACTAACACTAGGGATGAGCCATTAGCTCTTTGGGATCTACTTGTATCGGAAATATCCATGGGCATGCCTTCTCTGTGTGTGCAAGGATATTCCTCTGTGATTATAAATTGGACAAATTCAAAAGCAGCTCTTTTAGCTTTGAATTTGGATCATTGGTGTGACAGAATTACATAATTCAAACATGCTTTTTTTTCCCTTGACTTTAGGCATGTCTACAGGGAGCACAATATGAGTGCAAATCGCTTATCCAAGGAAGCGATTAATATGAAGGCTGACCTTCTCTCCTTCTTGGAACTTTTAGAAGAATAAATCATAAAGGAAGGCATGATTCAGCTCTTTTAAGTTTTTTTTTTTGTTTTAAGTGGCATAATCATTTTTGTTTATTTTCAAGTATGGGATTCTATATCCTTTTATATGTTTTAGCTGAGGATATATTCTTTGTTTGATCCCCATGGGGTGTGTTTTTTCCACCTCCTTAGATAAGTTGTTTGGGCTCTTTATGTTTTCCTTGTGGTATTGCTTCTATAGTCATCTATGGGATTGTTGGTATTGTCCCTCTCCTTTTAAAAGCTTATGTTTTTATCTCTCCTCATGTTTGGAATGAATTTTTGTCATGGCATTGTACAAGTTACCTTTGATTCATAATGAATACCAAGGAACATCTATTTTTCTTCTGAAAAAATATTAGCATTAGTCTGCATCTTCTCATTTAGAAGTATCTACCCATCCTCAAGGAGTCAAGATCAGTTTCATCTCAATGATCCTTAACTCCAATCATGAGGAGTGTAAGAATGCTTTCATCACCATCAAATCATCACCCTCATATCCTGTCCTGAATTAATTGAACAATCCCCTTGACTTTGGCAGCACCAATCAAAAAAACAACAACCTTGAGAGTACTTGTATTTGTTCAATAAATGTTGTGCTTCCAAGAAACCCTTTGAGCCCCAGTATACCTGACATACTTTAACTTCACTAAGTCGAAGACAACTAGCATTGACTATAGAACCAGAATAGATGTTGCATAATCTCAAACTGAAGGATCGGGTAGAAAACCCCTTGAGGGAAAAGATCTAAAGCAAGACAAAGGCCCAGTAGACATCCCGTGCATAGGATCGCCGCTAATGAAAAATTATATGCGCCCACTACCTGCCAGTTATATGATAAGATATCGGTCTATTTGTGTGGGATTTGCCTCTACTTCTAGAACATATTCAACTTTAACAATGGAAGAAACTAAAGGATCTGTGGGTTTTATTCTTGCTTAGTTGTTATATGAGATTTGGAACTGTTGCTACCTTTGACTGTGTTAGCAAGAGTTGGAAGAGCTATGGATGACCAAGATTTGGTTGTTTCACTAAGTTGTTTCCATTGAAATACTTGAACTTTGTATCTCATATTTCTAACTTTGTTATCCTACTTACGCTACTCCAAAGGCGAATATTATGAGATTGTTGTTCCACTTGATCTCCTTCCACTTCTAGTTCATTGTTCAAATGCATCTTTTGTATCTTCGTGTGTTAGGGAACTTTACCAAAGGATGTGCCTTGAAATGTATTTAGTGTCCTTATGAAATTAGATATAATTTTCATTTTCAATGAAGACTTAAGATTTATGCATCCTATTTCTAACTCTATGATCCTACTCAAAATACTTCAAAGGTGAAGATTGTGAGACTATTGGTTTACATGGTCCCCTTCCACTTCTATTCCATTGTTCAAATGCACCTTCCTTCAATGCTTTGTGTGATTAGGCCACTTTATGAAACAAAATTCTTTGGAATATATTTCAGTGTCCTCATTAAGTATGATATGATTTTCATTTTCATTGAAGTTGTGGTAGGGTGTGATTAGATTGACAACGGTAAGGACATACAAATAATAAGTTCATTTTCTTTGGATTGATAAGGGTAAGGACATGCACATCATAAATTCCTAATGGTAAATAAAATAACTACTCTATAACCAATCAACGGCAATAAATCTCTATTGTAAACAAAAGAACTAAACTATTACATTCTTTGGGTGATATAGGTCCAACAAGAGATTCTTCCACAGAGTCCTATCAAATCTCGTCCCCAAATCCCTATGATGTATAAAGCTCCTTTGAGTTTATTTTTATGCAAATGCTCCTTTGAGCATATTGATGATAGAGAGTGCCTCAGTCACCTCTGCAAATGTTCAAACACACGACAATTCATCAATTAGGATAAGAATTACTATTTAAAGTAAATTATTGATATTAATTCACATAGCTTTTAATTCATTCATTTCATGACTTTGTGGACACCACTACATCTTATAAATTTAAATTTTAGAGGTGATGGCCACCAGGGAAGTGATGTTATTGTATATTTTGAATCTTGATTCTTATGAATGCCACTTTTTCTACTACATATTTTGGAAATGAAAAATGTAAATAAAAAATTAGGTTTTAAATACATAACAAATCTAAACTCATATTTATCTTGATGGATTTATGTCTGATTTTGAGGTTAATCATGGATGGGTTTAGTTTACAAGGTTTAAATTTTTTATCCTATAGAATTCATGTCATCATGGATATCTTACAAACTGTATGATTTTATTTATTTTTTCTCATGCATGTTTTACTTTGGGTTTTTAGATTTATTTGATATTTTAATTGTGAAATATTCAACGAGATGTCAAACAACGACCATGGAAAGAAAGAATCAAAACAAAGGGATGTATTATCATACTTTTAGAAACCTCAATCCAAGAATCCAAATTTTCTTCATGATTCAAACTCTTTTGAGCAACCCATCAATGATAAAGATGTCAACACTTATGAGAATGCATCTAATAGCCATATAACGAATGATAAAATGGGTTCCTCTAGTGAACAAAGTGAGATAAATGCAATTCAACCAGAAATTAGAAATGATAATGTTGAAGGTTTTTCCTTGGGAGGAAACACAAATCTTTCACAATCGCGAAAAAGGAAGAAATGCCAATGGGACATAGGGAGACAATTCCAATAAGAATGGGCCTCAACATTTCCTTTTATTGAACCAATACTCCAATAAATGAGAAGGAAGCTTCACAAAAAGTTAATGCATTGTATGTAGTTGGAAACTGGGCAAGGCAGTAAAATTGCAAATGAAGTTAGACACAATAGAGAAGCATGTGGGAAATATTTATGTCAAACAAATTAAAAATGGTGAGGAGAAGTCTATTGCCAAATGGAAATCTTCTGAGGAATGCCGACATGTCAAATATCAAGAAGAATATAATAAATACTTAATAAGAGTAAACTTGAGGCAAGTGGAGGGACTATCACATATCTATTTGGAAAAACAATGGAAAGAAATTTGCAATCCAAGACGACGCAATTAAGTACTGTATTTCACATCTTATCTAGAGGTCATCCTATGACAAATTATCCAAATTATAAGAACTATGTATATTTTCTTGAAGTATCAAATTTTCCATCTTCTCACTAATCTGTAATGAGTGGTTGAGAATGGGCAAAATATCTAGCTCAGGTAGAAAAGGATGATTTGAAAGAAAAGATTGCAAATGCCAGACTTTTTTCACTATATTTGGATGAAATTACAACTATTGATAATACTTCATGGATATGCATGAGTATTTATATGGTTAATGGTCATGTTAGGCATTCATATCTACTTGGGATTCAAAAAACTAAGAAGAGTTCTACAACTAGAAATATTTATGAACTTGTTATTAAGACTTTGAAGGAAATTGGTGGTATGGATGATTTAATGATCACAAAAAGGTTGGTATGTGTTGGAATAGATGGAACATCAATCATGCAAGGACAAAGGAATGGACTTTGCATCAAACTACAACTATTAGCTTCACCATTTATGATTAGTATTCATGTATGGCTCATAGGATGAATATTGAATTTAAAATAGTAAGCAAGTTTCCACTGGTTTCAAAAGTTGAAGAACTTGTACATGAAACTCGTGCATACTTTTGTCGTAGTCCTAACCGATTTACAGAGTTTCAACAATTTGCAGACGATATTACAGATGGAAAAAAACTATTAAAATATGTTGATACAAGATGAATTTCATTGAATGGACTAGCTCAAAGAATATTTAGTGAGTACCAATCATTGGTAGGCGTGATGTATGAACATCGCTTCAGTGTAGACAAAGCTCAAGATCTTCTCTTTCAACTGACTGATATAGAGATATTATTGACATTGGTTGGAATTCTTCATTTGCTTCATGAAATGAATGTCCTTGTAAAAATGGCTCACATTCGTACAATGTATATTGCAGAGTACACAAATGCAAGAAAATTAGCATGCCTTGCATTGGAAAATTTGTATACGATGCCATGGTCTTTTACAAGTCCAACGTTTAACGGTTGGACTACTCTCATTGATATAGAAAAGATTGAAAAGTATTTGAAGCTTGATGAAAAAGGGAGACTATGTATAGCATTGTGTGGGTATATGGTTCTCTTTCATTATGTTAGTAAGATGGGACAAACCATCGAAGAATGTCGTGTGTCAAGAGACCAGTTCAATGATATTGTGATTTCAGTGAGACACAACTTGATACAAATAGCACAATCACGATCATCAAAGATAAGAGAACGATTTCCTCGAGATGAATTATTGGAGGTTGTCACGTCCCCATGCCTCCGACCGGCGAAGAGGACGCCACCCATGACTTAAACCACTCGGGCTGAGAACCCCATGAACATGGATGTGCACAAAATGGCTTAGAACAGAATGCTTAAACATGTGCATTGAACTTAAACATGCACACATGAGAATTTATCATGCACAGATGCAATTATCTTTTAGACACAGCGGAAACATCATACATTCAAACAAGCATTCTTCCAACATGTTCATGACATTCATTAACAGAAATATAGGTTGCAGAAGTAAAAATAGGCAAGATTAATTATCTTATAGAAACTCCTTCCGCAACCAGCTATGTCGCTACAACGTTCCACCCAACCATAGGCCAGCGTGCTCCTTAATCTCTCAGTAGCGCTGCCACCCCCGAGCTGGGCATGATTCTCCAAGGAATAAGGAAACAAGCAGGCTTATACATAGCCAAGGATATACAAAACACACAGCCAAGTCAACACAGTTGGGTTTATCAGGCCATTAAGGAGTTGGGAAAATCTTAATGCTAAGATGGTGAGCTCATTACAGAGCCAAGAACACCTACACCAGAACTATCCTGACCTCTAAGACACCCACCCACACCCAACACAAGGAATCAGTCCCTTCTCTACTACATAGTCCCTCAGGCCCTGCATTCCCTTCAAGTGCTATTCAGGGGTGATGGAGAAGAAGGCCATCCCTCTAGCTCTGTCTGTGGTTTCCATCCACCAGGTTTATCAAGCAAAACTAAGCCCCCATCCCTGCTCCCAACACAGTCCGAAGACCAACCATTGCACTTAGGCAATTACTCAGCTGTTACAGCTTAAGACAGGGAAGACATCCCCAAAACGTAAGAAAGACCACAGCTACCACAGCCAACAACGTGGGGAAAAATCAATGACCCAATCTGAACAATGAAGACACCAAGGAACTCACACAGTCCGCGGATGGAAAGGAAACCAAGTTCCCTGCATGGGGAAGACCACAGCAACACTGCAATTCGTGGATGAAAACGCACAGCTTCTAGCTCGCTGTGTGAGTCAAAAACCAGGAAAAATCTCGGTGCGTGAGAACAGCAGACACGGTCCCTCCGTGAGGACGAACAGCTCACAGCTCGCGCGTGGATGAACAGGCAACAGAGAGGACGCGAATTGGACGTGCATGAGTGTTCAGCACAGGCGTGGAGAGAAGAATGTGTCCGCGGGAGTGAAAACCAGGTAATCCTGTGCGTGAGACCAGCGAACAGAAGATGGTTCATGCGTGGAGATGAACAACAAAAATCGTGAGGTCGCAAATTGGAGATTGCGTGAAGGTTTTTCCTGCCATAGTGAATTCAACAGTGGGAGGAGTGTGCAGGTGGGTGAGGACTGACAGTCCTGCCACCCCACTCCCAAAGATCACAACTGCCTCAACCACCACCAGCCATTTTTAATGAAAGTGGTTGGAATTAAACAAGGGAAGATGACACATGGGTTTTTCTCTCATTAGCCAAGGTTTAACAATTTTCCCATCCTTATCCTTGTGAAAATCATGCCCCTTTCTCATTTTAGTTGCCGCGATCGTAGCTGGTCGGGTTCATTTAATTAATTATAGATGCATATTTACATGATGACCAACATAATATATGTTGCATTCCCCGATATACCATCGGTGACAAATTTAAATCCAAAACATAGCATAATCGATCAATGGCAGGGCCTTGGCCTTTAGCTCCACACCATGATCATTACAATATATACATCATGTACATTTAATGCAGCGAGGTCAAAACCGGGGTGTTACAGAGGCCATGTCTGTGGTATACCCTCGATATTGGAACAATGAAAAAGATATAGACACTTTGAAAGTTGAACTTTTAGCAAAATTAAGTATTTTAGTGTATCACTTTGGTAGGAATGTCAAGGTACAAGGAGAAGATATTAGAGGTATGTTAGATTCATCAAAATTATATCAGCAAACTACTTGCTTTGTTGAAACAATGTCAGATCAATATCATGTTTTGGTGAAACCTATAGAATATGGTGCAGTAATCAAATTATGGACTATTTTAGGTAAAAGTCAATATTTACAAGAAAACATGTCAGAGTATTTCAAATTAATCGATTTATGTCAAACAATGATTTTGGGATCAGTGGAGGACGAGAGAATGTTTAGTTCACTATCATTCTTGAAGTCAAAGTTGAGGAACAAGCTTGATAAGAATATGGATACTTGTTTAAGATTATATGTAACAAAGTATGGCATTACCAATTTTCCATTTAATAGAGTTCTAACACTTTGGCGATCAGATTGTGAGAGAAGAGGAGAATGCAATATAACAAATGTTTCCAATGAACTTGATACAAAACATAATGTTTTGGAGGATCATAATGATATTTCATCTACAGAAGTTCAGGTTCAAAATGCAGAAAGTGAAGGTCGACATGGGAGTTGGGAATTTAATATCCCACAAGATATTATCTAAATTAATATACATTGGTAGTGTATAAATAATGAATGCAATTTAATATATCATGTGATTCTTGTTAGTTTAAATTTGATGTTCTTCTTTTTTGGAGTAGGTTGGAAAAATGAAATTCTTGACAGGAGAAGGATTACCATGTAAAAAAATGAACTTGCATTTCAGGTGGAAATAGGTTATATAGTCTATACTTCGTATTAAATATAATAATATTGGAGCTACATTTTCTTGATGCGATCTATTTGAAGTTTGATGTTTTGATAGTTAACTAACACGTATTTTTCTTAAATTTGACCGGAAATGAAGTTGGGACCTTGGGACCTATCTATTTATAGATAGTGTCCTAGTATTAAAGGTTAAATAATTAATTTAACAATACTTTCGCTTAGCAAGAATGGGCTCAATCAAAAGTTGAAACTTTTTAACTTTGATATCTTGGAAGATATTAATGGTTTGTTGTTTCTTGCATTTGGAGCATTTTTTCAAATTTGAAAGTTCGTGTTTATTTTGGTTAAATTTATTTTTATTTCATTGATACTTGAATGCAGTTTTAGCCCTTTGTACTAGCTTGATTAGTTTCATAAATGGCTTGTTTGTTTCTTAAATTTGGATTGCATTTATTTTTTTTAGATTTTTATTCCCTTGATACTTGATTGTGGTTTGAGCCCTTTGTAGCATTCAATGTTTTTTTTATAATTATTATTGTTCTCTTTAAATATTTGATGTTTCGAGGAAAGATGCTTGTATTTTTTTTCACTTTGTTGATTAACTTAAGCATCTTCACCATTTAAATTTTAGAATATAATGTGTTTATTTTATATTTTCTTTGAAAAGACGTGTTGGTTTTAGAAATGGAAATGAGATCTGAGTTGCTAAGCGCAGAGAAAAATGGTCTATGCACTGGCTTACTAGGTTCATATGCATTCAACATAGGAGACCTATTGGCATTGAGACCAACATTCATCTAATGAAATTTTATTGTTGATTTCATGACTAAAAGATCATTACATGTAGCCTCTAGGATTCTGGCCATATTTATAAATAAAGCTTGAAAGAATATGTTGAGGTACGTGTTTCTAAAATTTTCCCTATTGTGAATCATACATATGATGAGCATTTGTATTTTATGGAAAGTTTGTAAACTTAAAAAAAAGTGTTGCTTTTTGTTTTAATGTTTTGTGAGAGGTACCTTATTATCTTTTTCTTATAGAACTTATTCACCATGATTGTAGGTCGTGCAAGAAAACGGGGACATCCTTGCTAGAAAGATGTTAATGTCAACGTGGATGCTATGCAACCATCCATTGAAGTTTTTTGAGAGCATTGATCAAGCCTTGTATTTCGAGTAGTGCTTCAAACAACTATTTTTATTGTAGCTATATTTTTAGATTGAGGGGGATGATTGGGCCCAACATATTTTGTGAAAATTGATTGTACATTGAGTGTAGTATGATAAATTAGCTTCACACTTTGATAAAATGTTCTACTGTAAATTGCAAATATTTATGAAATCATCTCTCCATTTTATCTCTAAGGAGGTTTGAACTTAGTAGTATACAAGTAGTTGTAATAAATAATGTCAAAAACTTAGCTTGGAAATTGGATTTTCTTTACAAGGTGTTCTAGTGCAAGAGTACGTGACAAATCTAAAGTAAATACAACATCATCTAGGTAAGTTTCTTAAGTCAAATTTTATCTTTCAATGAAAAAATCGTCAAAATTTACAAGATTTTTAATTCTATGAAATATTCTCTAAATATTATACAAGGTTTTATAATTTTGTGAAAGATTCGTCATTATTTCACAAGATTTTATAATTTTGTAAAATATTCACCAATATTTTACAAGATTTTATAATTCCATGAAAGATTCGTCCATATTTTACAAGGTTTTACAATTCCATGAAAGATTCGCCAAAAAATTATATATAATATTATATTATTGATAAAATATCCTTTACACTTTTTCATGTATCACAGGGATTCTCCCATTTGTTATATATATAAATTTAGGGGGAATTCTTAAAATTTACCCTGATGGGCGGAAGCATCCATAACAGTTGTTTATGTACAAAACAGATGCCCTCATAAAATCTTGAAGAACATGAATCTGGAAGAAGCTTTCACAAGAGTGAAGCCAGAAGTGGGTCGCCTTTGTATCTTTGGCTGCCCAATCTACATTCATGTGCTTAAGGATAAACAGATGAAACTAGAACCTTTAGGCAAGAATGGAACATTCATGGGATATAGTGAGTCTTCAAAGGCTTATAGAATATACATCCCAGGATGGAGGTAAAATGAAGTCAGTAGGGATGTGACCTTTGAAGAAGAGATGGTTATTCGAAAAGGAAGAGGATCTGATATGGAAATCGATGATGATGAAGAGATGAGATCATCTCCCCCTCCATAAGTTAAAGGGATTCTGAAGAAAAGAATGAACCGATCAATCTCATTGATCCATTTGAGCCAATTGATGCTCCCACGGATATGGCAGGAAGAAGAAAAAGACCTAGATGTACACAACAGACATTGTAGGATGCAGAGGGGCACAAAGCTCCACACGGAATCCATCAAGAAAGAAAAATACCTTAGAGGTTATCGAGTTATGTAGCATTGATGAGTCACACCATTGACTCAGAACCTACCACATACGAAGAAGCATCCAAACGCCAAGTTTGGAAGGATGCCATGACAAAGGAATTTCAGTCCATCATGAAGAATGATGTATGGGAAGTTGTACCAAGACCTGAGGGAAAGTCAGTAGTGACCTTTAAATGGATTTTCAATATTAAACACAAAGCAGATGGTAGTGTGGAAAAACATAAGGCCAGATTTGTTGCCAGAGGATTCTCTCATAAAGATGGAATTGACTATGATGAAACATTTGCTCATGTGGCTCGATATACTTCCATCAAAACCATCATTGCTATTGCTTCAACTATGGGATGGAATTCGCATCAAATGGATGTAAAGACCGCCTTCCTCAATGGTATTATTGAGGAAGAAGTTTACATTGAACAACCAGAAGAGTTTATTGTCAATGGGAAAGATTCTCACGTATGTAAACTAAGAAAGGAATTATATGGACTCAAGCAAGCATATTGTGCTTGGTATGGACGGATAGATAGATACCTGGTAAACTTGGGATTCACCGAGAGTGAAGCAGATCCTAATCTTTGCTACAAGATTATGGATGATGAGCCACTGATTTTGGTCTTGTATGTAAACGACTTGTTTCTCACAGGAAATGAGAAACCAATTGGATGGTGTAAGAAGAAGCTTGCCTCTGAATTTGAAATGAAGGACCTCGGATTGATGCATTACTTCTTAAGGTTAGAAGTATGGTAGAGGCAGAAAGAAATATTCCTAAGTCGAGGAAAATACACCATTGATATTTTTGAAGAGATTCAAGGTGTTGGACTACAAGTCCATGGATACCCTAATGGATGTAAATTTCAAGGAACTGAAGGAGTCTACTTCAAATTCTGACATGATTGATCCCACCATGTATCTCCAATTGATTGGCTCTCTGATGTATCTGAAAAACACTAGACCGGGTATATGTTTTGTTGTGAATACTCTCAACTAGTTTATGAGTGATCTGAGGCAGATTCATTGGGTTTCTGCAAACGTGTGCTCAAAAATTTACGTGGCACTGTGGGATACGGTCTAAGATATGCTTCGGGATGTGATATGATATTGCAAGGATTTTCTTACTCAAATTGGGTCGGGTGTGTTGCAAATAGGAAGAGTACTTACGGATGTTGCTTCAATTTGGGCTCTACATTGATTTCTTGGTGTAGCGGGAAGAAGACATCAATAGCACTTAGCACCGCAAAGGCCAAGCATATGGTTGCCAGTACAACAACTCGAGAAGCAGTATGTCTTTGAAAACTCCCTGTTGGATTATTTGGTCAAATTCCAGGACCAACTGTGATTCACTGTGACAACAAGAATTGTATACAAATGTCAAAGAATCTCGTATTTCACGATAAGACAAAGCATATAGAGATTCGATATCACTAAATTCGTGATATGGTGCAAAAAGGTGCGGTTGAGTTACAATATGTTCCGACATATGACCAGACTACATATATTCGTACCAAGCCTCTTCTCAAGACAAAGTTTGAATACTTTCGTAGAAGACTTGGAGTAGAAGAAAATGCATCCCTCATGGAGAGGGAAAGTCAAGACTGATATCAATGATGCTTTCACACTGGTGCCTCTACTTGTTCTGAATCTCAGCCTGGTATGGGAGAAATCCCATCGGCATTGTGAGATGGGCATGTAACAGATGGTCATGTACACTAATGACCACTATATGTTCTGATTCTCAATTTGGTGTTCTTTGGAGAATTCCCACCATCTCTTGAGATGAACTAGTAGTAGATGGGCGTGTACACTGGTGGCCTCTGCTCGTCCCGGTTCTTAGCCTAGTATGGAAAGAAATCCCATCAGCATCTTGAGACAGGTAGGACATTGACAGTCGTGTGCACTAGTGACCACTATATGTTCTGAATCTCAATCTAGTGTTCTTTGGAGTATTCGCACCAGCTCTTGAGATGAACTAGTAGTGGATGGCCGTGTACATTGGTGACCTCTATTGGTCCTGGTTATTGACCTGGTGTTTTTGGAGAATTCCCACCATCCCTGGTTCTCAACTTGGCATAGGAGCATTCCCACCAACACTTGAGATGAACTAATAATAGATGGTTGTGTGAAGCATGTCTTGGTTCTCGGGTAGGGATGGAATCATAGCAAATGAGATGTTGATTGATGCACTCTCCGAAAGACTGTGTCAAGTTACAGAGTTGATAATCTATCGATGCATTGAGTGGATCAGATTTTTTATGACACCTCTTGACAGACAGAGACAATGTTGACAACCTTCAGTATGTATAGAGATGATCAAGACAGAAGAGACCTAGATGTTCATGATGTTGATGATGACCATATCTAAAGAATACCTTGTTGAGAGGGAATCTTGGAAATTGTACAACTTCAGAAGTTATTCTTATTGTACTTGTATTGTATCTCCTTGTACCTCCTATGAGAGATTATACCAATGTAATTACTCATGTAAACCCTAGAAAGAATCAATGTCAACCCTGGGGAAAGAATACACAAGAAAAGAATAAAAATAAAATTATTTTATATTTCCTGAATGTAGGTCGACCCAGTGAATCTGTCAAGTCGGACCCAGTCATTTTTCACTTGGAAAATCAGTATAAATAAGAGGCACCCCTCCTCATTATTTCACTCACTCGCAGCAAGTTACTCCAACAACAAAAGGTGCGCTACTGCAGTCAAGGAGAGTCTTTTTTGGGGTTGTATCTAGACATTTTATCTCTTTCTTCTTCTCTCTGTTCTCGGGAGCTATTATCTCTATACAAAGGTTTGCAAGGTTTTTCTCGAATGGGTTTTGCATGATAAATTCTAGTGTTCTTTGTTTCTGTGCTTTGTCTTTCTTCTAGAGATCCTATTGTTTATTTGCAATTAAGTTATACTACTATAATCTTGTAAAGACTAACAAGCAAAATAAGGTAACACAAGCATTTATGTTATTCTTAATTCATATTCAAATGTTTTTAAACAAAAAGGATCGCCTTCTCTTAGAACCATTCAACATGACATTGAAGAATCTAAGCCAAGGCCATGCATTCATATACTTACTATTTTCTACGAATATACTTCATTATTAGTTTATCAAGTTGCTCGCATTATTGAGATGCAACAAACTATACCAACACCACATGGAAATCCTATGGTGTTGGAGAATCATAAAGAATTTTACTCCACATCATCCTCACAATTATTTTGGCTTTCATGGATCTCAATCATGTTACCCATTAGTGGTTTCTCTCATAGTCTTCCACCCAATCAACAATTTTCCTTGTAGGTTAAGGGAACTTCCCATTTAAGTGGGGAGGACCCCTTACACCATGAAAATATCCAAATCCTCATCCTACTTTGGATAAAAATCAATCAAGTCCTTAGTCACGCACACCTCATTCATGAATGAAAACAATTCAATTATTCTTAGTACAATGCTACTAGTGTAGTTCCTATTCTTAGTACACCTCATTAGTGCTTCAACTTTCTCACTGACAACAAACATTTACTAGTTTTATTCTTACATAGGGAGGATATCCAACAAGTTTTCTTGCATGGTCTCTTCCCTTTGATGGAGCATCCTACCACTAGTTCAAGCACTCATATTTTAGTAAGGATATGGGTCCATACAAATACCCCAACTACAGAAGTCCCAAGAGTTATTTTGTACTTCATTATAAAGAGTGTACCCCCAACTAGATGAATTGGGAATGCTTTTCACTATGCATAAAGGAAATGATTTTGTATTTCTAATTGTAACTAATAGATTTCTATTTTAAATTTCTTCTCAGCCAAATTTTCCTTCTTTAGATGAGTTTATTTGGAAAATTATGGGTGCTAAAAGCCTACATGGCATGTGTGTATGTACATTCCAATTTTAAACTTCATGTACTCCTATATATACATGATACAAATGAGTGTACAAAATGTATGTATACTAGTGAAAATCTTTGCATACATTTATATAATTTTGATATGTACATGATACAAATGAGTGTACAACATGTATGTATAGTTATGGCAATCTTCGTGTGCATTTACATATCATTGTTGCAATTGTGCTCATATCAACATTGCTTTTGGAGGGAGGAAAATGGGGTTGATATTTTGCTTTCTAAAAATAAAAAGTATCCACAATATCTTGAAGATAAGGGAGGTAGGATCGTAACTTCAAGGGTTAACTCAAGCCATCATGGGCCAAACATGAAATCTCTACCCCAAAGTTGGGGAGGTCGCAAGTTTGACTCTTTTTATCCCCTTGGGTTTAGACACCATAATCAAGGCCTTTAAAATCTCAAATCAAGGGGAAGCACTCAAAGGGTTTTCTGCAAGATTTTCCCAGGTAAAAAAATTGGTGGAACCAAGTTCAATTTATGATTTATGAGTTACAATTGTGATCAAAATTAGGATGGCTAACCTTATGAAGGGGTTTTTTTGGTTCCCTTGTTGAATAACCATTATTTTTAGAAACAAACAACAAATAGAACTTATAATGGTTAATGTGGATGATCAAAAACAATTCAAAAGCTCTAATTGTCAAGAGCAACTTGCTTGGTCAATGAAAGCATGTAGCTAACATACCCCCCACCAAGGTATCTTATGGATGCACGCCAACACATCCAACATTAGTGGGGGCTAGATTCATTAACTAGGAGACTTTTGCAAAATAGACGACACCCACTTGAAGTCACTTACCCGAAGAGTGACCAAATTGAATTGTGCTAATAGATCTATCGTAAAGTTACATCCTAACATGTTAGCCTCATTCATGATAAGAGGAAGCTTATTCATATGCTCTAGATGTCGAAGTATTTTGTAACAATCCATTTTCTACGTGTGGTGATGGAAGTTGCCAATGAGGTATCTATCAATATAGATATTATTCCCATAGACGAGGATAAATAACCATTAGGCTTTTTCCTAATGAGCACACAAAAAACATAACCCATTTGTTTTTGTTCAATATCCATCATTCAAGCTTAGAGGAAATCATTGTATCTAAAACACAGGGCCAAATAACAAAGGTCTAGGATGGGAATAATTGATTATTTTAGCTACAAATGAAGTTCTTCAAGATGTTCAAGTTGACAACACCCCTCGTGAATACAAGGAAGAAAAGCAAGGTCTTTTAGAAATAGAAAGTTAGGCAAGCAAAGAGAGAGACACTACTCATGTAGGAAGATGAGGTTTTGGTATCAAAGAGGCCTTTGAAGTGCTACATATGCAATGGATTTCATAAAGCCTGAGATTGCCCACAAAACACAAGGAGCTGCAAACAAAATTATGGTGACTCAAGATGTACCTCAAGCATAAGAGATTGAAGCTCAAACTAAGGAGAACTTAATGATCCAAAGAACACCACTGATCTCGAGTAAAGAATACAAAGGAGAGAAATGTTCAACACCCGATGCAAGTGTCAAAGCAAGGTATTGAAAGCAATTATTAATAGAGGTTATCAAATAATTATGAGTACAAAGATGAACTCAAGTCAAAGGAACCAAAACATTGATTATAGGAGAGGCATGTTCAACACCCAATGCAAGTGTCAAAACAAGGTAAGAAAAGCAATTATTAACAGTGGTTCTCAAATAATTTGGTGAGTACAAAAATGAACCGCTTAGGTCAAAAGAACCAAACATTGATTGGAGAGACATGTTCAACACTCAATATAAGTGTCAAAGGTATGGAAAGCAATTATTAACAATGGTTCTCAAATATTTGGTGAGTACAAAGATGAACTCAAAAGAACCAAAACATTGACTAGAGGGGCAAGTGTCAAAGCAGGGCACGTAAATTAATTATTGAAAGTGGTTCTCAAATAATTTGTACAATTTGTTTTGTATTGAGATGAAAACAAGTTGTGGATTGCTTGTATTCCAAAACCAAATCCATATAGGATTTGTAGGTCGAAAAACTATGACAATGTGTTTGTTAACCAATTATGTTATGTTGCATTTAACATTGGACTATACATAGACATAATATTAAAGTGAGCTAACAAAGAAGTTGCAAATTATGACTGTCAAACTGGAAGACATTTAAACAAAGAAATCAACTTTTCCCATACATGGATCAATGCTTGGTGCATGCCCTTCAATTGATCCTTCCAAGTACAGGGATATGAAAAACTAAGGATGTTTCATTAAGAATGTAGGTTAAACTCTACAAAAATAGAGTTTAAGAAACAAGCAGTCTAAAAATTAGACAATTCGGACCTCTTTTCCAGTTCATTTTTCCCAAAATTAGGCTGGAATTGTTGGAATTGCAAATATAAAGTGTTGAAATTGCGCAGTTGAAATGGAACAGGAGTATTTTTAGGGGACTGAATTTATTTTTACAATAAAAAATGGATTCTGAACAATGAAAAGTTATTATCTGACCAAAGACTAGAACATTGGAATCCATCAATAATGACTAAAAGTGTCAAAATTGTCTAATTGTTTGACAACTACTTTAGAAAATTAACAGAAGAAGAACTGTTATTGAAGAGAACTTAACACAAACAAATGATGGCAAGGCTAATTGACATGTGAACAATGCCTTCGATCCAGGGGGTTCAGAATTTTTCACATTTGGGAAGAAATAATGTAGGCACATTGGCTGATGTATGAAGTCCACAAATTTTAGGGGCACGTTATGCCCAAAATTAGTGTTTGAATAACTTAGCATAAGAATTCTAGTTAGCAGCTTGTAGGATATAGCAAATTCACCAGGTTACATGCATTTAAAAAAATTCTTAAATTGTTTTGTAGGAATTGGTTGCTTTTTTAGTTGTAGATGCATGCATTTATGTTTTTCCTTAAATTCTTTTGTAGGGATTGAAGGGTTTTAACTTTTAAAATAGAATTGACTGTTTATTTTTACTTCTAGAAATAGATGGTTATTTTACCTCATGGGAGAGGAGAGAAAGCACCAAATTTTTGGAATGAGAGAATTCTTTAGCGCCATTTTTACTTTCTATTTGTGGAGATATAATCACTTTCAACTTGCTCAGTTTACATAAGTCCAATTAAATTTCAAGCTGCAGTCCTATATAGATGGATGTACCCCTCGAAAGTTTTATTTTCTCAAAATAAGCATTCACCCATACAACGAGTGTTCAAAATATTTATTCTGCTGAATGCTGAAAGCTGCAGGTCAAGGGCACTTCCAGGTTTATTATTGGTTCAGCTTTCAAGTTGCTAACTAGCTGCGCATCAAACAAAGTTGCTAACTAGCTGTGTCAGTTGCAAATAAAATTGTCACTGTAATCATAACAGCTATCTTTCTTCAATTACACTTGTCCCAACCCATGTTATTTTACAGCTAGCATCTTGGCTGGTTTTGGCAGGCCACAAGTTTGGGAATACAGCTAAGACATCTTTAGATCAATTGTGTTAATGTTGATCACATACAGCACTTTGATGTTGATAATCAGCGTGTTTTGGTATTGTTCAGCTAGGGAAAAATAGCATAGCATTACATATTTTTTTATTTGCCATTCATAAGAGGAAAAGTAAATATTATGTCATTATGATTTTATATATGTGGCTTGCTGACATACATGCAAATCAAGAGAAGCCAAACCAGTTGCAGGACACTCTTCTGCTCGAATTGGTGGTTACTGATGTTTATATTTTGTTAAAGCGTGAGGGCTATTTTTGAAGATTTAAAACATTCCAACAATATTTAAATTGCAGTGTGACAGTGGCATCAATCTCAGCACCAACCATAATTGCAGTATGGCAAATGACATCAAACTCAGCACTAGCCATGAACATGGAGGCTTTTGGAATTCTGTGGAGATACGTCTTACCACCTATGGTGAGCATTGCTACACTCGAGGAGAAGCATTTTAACATCTTCCGTTTCTTTGATGCATGTCGTTGGTATTTACAAGCATTGGTCCTTTACAATAGTTGGATGTAATTCAAGTTTCACATACATTTTTTTGTATATACCTTGATAAAAGGCAACATCCCAACAGGGAAAGCACTTCAATTTCAGCAAGAGAATTGTGATCATTAAAGAGAAGGATAGCCGTTTATTGTTCTACTTCTCTCAGTAGCATCCAAATTGTACGTAACTGGAAAAGACAACGAGAACGTGAATAAGACAGAAATGGCCTTGAATACTCTGCACATTATGATCCATTAGGTCATAGTTGAGAAGTCTAGATCATATGTTCAATCCTCAAATTTTGTGGGGAGCATGAATGAACTGCCATTCTTTAAAATTGAAATGACCATTCCTAATTCCAAATTAACCAAATCAATTTTCATTTCATTATCCAGCCAGGAATATGGATCTGAAACTCGTAATATTTCCAATTCAACGTTTAGAATGATAAAAGAATAATATAGCCTATCACAGTTTACATATGCCACAACAAACAATATACACGAGTTCAATCATGTAAAAAAACAGGATTTGCATTCAGTCACATAAAGTTTAAAGCATGTTAAAACAAAAATGAACTAAACATTTAGTTCACAGCCAAAATTAAACACTGCTTTTTATCATTCAAAATTCAGTAAGTTGAAAATATATTTTAGTTACATTGTCATTGACTGTTAGATTAGTGCCATGAGATGGTAAAGTACACACATTCCTAAAACATATCTCACATTAAAAAAAACGTGTTGAAGCAATGATCTTGTGAACTAAAAGACATTAATAGCAGGGAAAACAGTTTAGATGCAATCCCTATGAACACAAAGCTAGCTACAATCTACTAAGAAAACAATACGTCGTCCTCTGTAATTATATTCACTTGTAATAAAAATTACCTGCCAATCAAATTTGAAAACCTAAAGTAGAATATGATAGCATAAAGGGTATTGAACATGTTGGAAAATGTTTACAAAAGACATTAATCAGCAAATAAACATACATGCCCATATACATAGAAACAAATAGCACTATGTAGAGTAAGCTGCTGGTTTGTTTGACTGGATTGCAATATAAGACTTCAGATAAAACTTCAGATCATAAAACAACTTCCATCTCCAATACTGTAGGTCACCAAAAGAACTAAATTCAATGTCCAATTATATTGTAGATAACAAACCATCTTCAAGGCCAAGGATACCAGATTTGCCTTTATGCACCAGATCCTTGGATTCACATATCTGTCTCCAACCTGCCCCACTTTTAAAGGGTTTTCCAGTAGATCCATCTACTGAAGGAGGCAGTTCCTGCAGCAGGAGACAACTCCTGCAGATTAGGAAGTGCTTCCTGCTTCAGAAAACGCCTCCAGCTGGAGTGACACAACAGCAAAAGAAGAAACAGCAATGACATTTATAAAACAAGGGTATTTGAATGTGACGTGAGTGGCCCACAAAGCCTCCCCACATCTGGGGCCTTTTTTGCCACAAGTGGCCCCTAAGCAATGTTGCAAATATCTCCAATTTCTCCTGGTATTTCCGATTTCTCCCATGTATTTCAGGTTGTCGATTTGTCTGATATTTTCAAAAATCTTGAGGTCTAAGTTTTTTCTTTCCATATTTTCAGATAATTTTCCAATATGTTCCCCAATATTTCTGTTAAGTTTCTTTCTGCACCCTTAGCGATATATTCCGTGAAATGATATTTGCAACAATGGCCCTAAGACAACTAAAAACAAATGCTAAACCCTATGATGGCCCATCCTTTGCAATTGGAGATTGCAGCAGCAAGTTTTGCAAGCACATGGAAGCTAGAAGAGGGTATCTTGTATGACAGATGGGTAAGGGGCTGTTTTTGCAACTTGGAAAGCACGAGAGAAGATGAACTTATCAATTGTTTGCTTGGGCACAAGAAAATCAGAATTTTTTTCTTGTCTTCTCCAAGGAACCAAATGGCTCCATTTTCCTCAGTTGGGTAGCAGAAAAGTGAGGAGCAATAGTGGAGAGAGAGGTGGTGCTAAAGAAAAAGCAACAAATCACATCCCATTGACACAACACTCTAGAAATATGTGGAGAAACTTGGCACTAGGTGAAACTCTGGTGGGAGCTACAGATGAATAATTTATATGTTTTAAGAACGATTAGATTGGCTCAAAGAGTGAAAGCCCATTTGCTTGATAAACAAGGGAATGGACTTGTGAAGCACAGAAGTATATCACCCAATGTGAGGACAGGACTTCAAAGACAGTAAGATAAGTCTGAAGCAGCTTCAGTTTATTGGCTTCAAACAGGTGATATCCCAACCAAAGACTTATTGAAATGTTCACCTATAAAGAAGGCCCTTGAGAAGATCTCTGCACTCAATATGCCTCAGGGGAGAATAAGGCAGCAGACTGAGATTGAAAAGGCATTTATATCCCATTCTAAAATGGTATTCCAAACTTAAGGCATCAATGAAAATCGCAAGAAGGCTATGCAAACCTGTGCTGACCATCCCACAAGTGATAAAAGCTAACTCACAGACAACATTTAGTCACCAGTCATTGATGCCAGCTGGACGAGCTGTCAGTGCCTCTTTCAAAGATAGTTCATGGCAAGTCACTAGGATAAGATTGTCTCCCATGTAAACTTTAGAAGGCTACTGGAGACTTTGCCAGTCAGACCTATAAGTGTACAAGGAGGCAGTCAGAATGTAATCATTAGGTATAATCTGAACAAATAATATTAAAATAATAACCAAGGCCAACAAACCAAAACTAACTATTAGTTGGAGGTCCACACTCTTGAATGTGTCCCACGGGATATTTGTGAAGGCCTTTGCTCTAAGAATTGAGGATGTCCTCCCCTAAAATATAAGGCAAGAGAAGACTTGTTTTATAGAGGGTTTCAGTTGAAGCAGAGCACCTTTGAGGAAGAATATACCTCCCTATTCAAAAAGAAAACCACCAGAGCAAGGATTGGTTTAGGTAAGTTTTCACAGGGTTGCCAAAGGCAATCCTGGTAAAGCTGGAACAGGGGGTGTGGGGTAATCAAAGATGAAGGGACCTTCATAAAGGCTATCTTCTCAAAACGACAGGGAACTAGCAACCAAGCAGAGGCTGAGGCAATAAAGGCTGTAGTTAAGCTATGTTTAAAGCTAAATTAATGAAAGGGCATTTTTGAAAGTGATTCTAAGTTGTTATAGACTTCAATAAGATAAAACAAGACCTAGCATTGGCATATTGAAGGATAGCTGGATTGAGTATAGATGGCAATAATATCTTTCCAGGAAGTATAATTTACTCATGTGAAAATGTTGATAACCAAGCTACAGATGTAGTAACCAACCTCACGATCATTGAAAGATCAACTAACAGGTGGATTTATAGGCTAATGACCAACCTCTTGACCCTAGAGAGGGGGTCAACTGGAACGAAAGAAATAAACCAGTATTTGGTAAAAATTGTTAAGAGATTAATATATAAAGGGGCGAGGAAATGGGGGCAACATGGAGCTTAACCCTTAGTATTTCATTTGTTATTAGTCAAATTATTATTCTTTTAAAGGGCCTTGGGAAGAAGATCGATATGATGAAGAGGGTGTGTGGGTTAACATTGATATTTCAACCAGAAAGGTGGTGGGAGATTTACAAGGTAAATTTTCCATTTCTCTCCCATGAGCTTAGAGAGAACCTGCAATTTCTTCCAAGCCAAGTTCCACAGGTTCTGGACAGTTTTGCTAAAATGGGCCACTGTGTTCTGAGAGAACTGCAAAGTGGAGGAGAGAGATATCTCAAGGTAGGAGAAATTTTCAGCCCATAAATGAAAAAATGGAGCAAGCAATATAGGCATGACTAAATTACTCACAATACCAGATGGAATCATGGAAGTTTAATAGTTTGATGCCATAACTAAGAACCTTATTGCAGATAACAGTGTCTCATATTGAGGTTGTTGAGGAAGTTGTTGCAGAAATTGTCCACAAAAAATAAACAATTCAAACATTGTATGAAGCACCAATCCATTAAAAGTGCGATACATACCAGAAAAGTGCCTCAAGGGAGGGAGATGTAGGGCACATAAGACTTGAAAGACAAGAACAACAAAAACCTCAGACAAGCATTACGGAAGAAGCAACACTAAAACAAGTGCAGACACATGAAGAAGCAAACAGCGTTATTGTTTCTTTCCAATGAAAATCTTGCAGGGAAACCCAAAGGATGCTTCCCCATATTCATGGATGGCATCCCCAGCAAACCCATCAGCATAGACTAGTGCATCTCACCAAGGGGGAGTTCAACATAGGCAACAGCAGGTTAAACTAGCCTCTTGGGGACAAGCAGCATTATTGTTGCAACAGGGGCAGAGAAAATAAAGATACTTGTGAAGAGAAAGCCAATGTGGCAAGGTTGCAAACATCGAAACAATTGAAAAATTGAAGCGAATGACAATGCCAAAATTAGAGCATGCAGAACAAGTAGATGTCCAACACAATTTTAAGGAAGAATGGACACAGGCCACAAGTAGGGAAAAAATGAGGAGAACGAGGCTACAAAACTCATAATGTTCATCAAATCCTTGATGCTTTTGCACTGTTTGCTTACAGCAAGTTGCAGACCAATCGCCACCTATGGAATGTGATATTTCAGAGAGTAAAACTTGGAACCTACGTGACACTTGAAATGTTTGTATGTGTATTATTTAAAGCATGCATAAATATATGAAAATTGTAAGGTGTTTCTTACACCAAATACACAGTACCAATGAATTCTTATAGTGTGTCAATGAAGGAGCAACCTTACACACAATGTCTCATGATGCAGACAAAATATGCTCAAACAAAAAGAATAATAGATGAAATCCAGGTATTTCGAAGTATGCATAAAATCTGAGAGGGTGACAATCGCAGCACCGGAAGTGTGTTGTGAAGGGTATGATATTTTACATGGAGGTATTTTTTTTCTAGAATTTTTTTTACTTATGGGGAACCCATAGAATAGGTGTTGATTTTTTTTAGCAGCATCGAGAGCCATTCTCTTAGGAGAATGGAGACACCTAGTCCGAGACCAAGGGGTGGACTCAACCTAGAGTTGAGTGACCATTCTATTGAATGGGGATATCTTGTCCGAGACCACCATATGGAACCAGTCCAGCACTGGGGGACTCAACCTTGAGTTGAGTGACCATTCTATTGAATGGTGACATCTAGTCCGAGACCAAAATGTGGAACCAGTCTAGCACTGGTAGACTCAGCCTAGAGCTGAGTGCCTATTCTTTTGAATGGAGGCACCTAGTCAGTTACCAGGATTTTACCTAGTCCGAGACTAGGGACTCAACCCAAGGTTGAGGACCATTCTCCGAGAGAATGGAGACGCTTGGTCTGTTACCAAGTATTTGACCTAGTGTCAAATTATGCAACCTATGGTTGAGGCACCTGGTCTGTTACCAAGAAGACACTATAAGCCCTATACCAGGTCTAGGCATGTGTGACACTCTGACCCTTGATCAATGGGCTTTGCGATCTTCTCCAAGGCTTAGCTACCCTTGGTTAAGACACCTTAGTACCCGATCTTGGTGTCACAAAGAGTGTGAGATAAAAGCATTAGTAATTCTCTCTGTTTATGATGATGTACTTTGAGTGGGGATGAAAGACTACCTTGACCACTTGTATTGACCACAAGGCACTTGAAGAAGGCTAAAGCAAAAGTCAAAAATACATAAGGACCCTTAGTACCACTAAGGTGTAAAAGTGAAAGTGCAAAAAGACCTTTAGTACCACTAAAGGTAAAAGTCAAAATTAGAAAAGAATAAAATAATAATATTTTGTTCTTTCTAATTTTGGTCCACTTACAAGTGACTCAAAGGATATAAAAGAAGATTATTCCAATTCATTATTACACACACTCTTGCTCTCACAGGTGAAGCCGCTTCAACTGAAGATTTCACAGACTATTGAAAAGAAGGAAAGTTTGATGTGATGCCCTAGCATGGATGAGTCTAGCAAGGCATTCACAATTATCTTTTTATAAGCCCTAAGCTAGGGTTTTCAGCAGCTGCAAATTTTCATCAGTTTTTGTGAGCTAGGATTTTTTAACCCTAACTATCTTCTTCACCTCCGAGCAGCTGATTGTTTTTACGGGCAGCCTCTCACAATTTACCGAGCAACCACCAGCTTCTACGGGCAGCCCAACTCTTGGGTCTTTCACAGGCTGCCCCCTTTCTTCTCTGGGCAGCCTTAGTGAGGGCTCGGCCCTCTCCCTTCACCCTCGGGTAGGCTCTAGCAGGCAGACCCGTGAGGGTTTTAGCCTGCAACTAACCCTCGGGTAGCCTAGCAGGCAAACCCGTGAGAGATAGTGCCTACGGCCTATTAATTTGTCACAATGGTCTAGGAACTGAAAACAAATTAATATGGTATCAGAGCTGGTCTAGGAACTGAAAACACAGTCTCACAAAGAATACAGACAAATATGCATAAAATTGGCAAAATGGTGCTGCAATGGAAGTAGCAGCTCTGTATAATCAAATGAAAGAATGATGATACAATACAATCGATCATGCCAAATGCATGAATGCCAAGACAATTCGAATTTCCAAGGAGGTCATTCGAATTGAATGAGTGAGTCTAGCTTAACTGAATGTAAGCCACAGTAAACACTCTGGTTAACCACTGATCAAAACCCTAATTGACTCAACTGAGTCCTAACTGAAGTTGGAGTGAAATAAATGACTAAGTCTAACTGAAAGTAGCTTAGACACATGTCACTGCAAGCCAACCAACAAGTGGTAGCGCATCAATGACTCCAATGAACCTCGATGAGGTTAACTAAAGTGTAACTGACCATCCAAAGTGGTTGGAGGCGCCGCTGTTGACTCCAGTTCATTAAATATTAATTAAATAATCAATTTAATGAAAGGAGGCACCTTCACTGCTCTGTTTAACTGATTGTAACCATCAGTTATCAATTAAGTGCATTTATGGCACTCAGATCACCCCCGGAGTGCTCCAGCTAGACTCCCGAATGAAAGAGAAGGCTTCGTTAGCCTCCTTGACTGAAGGTAGGCATGGGTGTGCTCATGTTGATGTCATACAATGCTCCTCTGATGTCAATTAAGTCAATAAAACTTAGGATAGTGGTTTAACTAGGCCAAATTGACCAAAATGAGTGTGTATGGTGGTAAATGTCTCCAACACGGCCAACCCTCGAGTAGCCTAGCAGGCAGACCCGTGAGGGTTTGTGCCAGTAACCAACCCTCAAGCTTCCTGTTGGCATGCCCATAAGGGCCTCCGGCTAGCAGAGCAACAGGTCGGGCAGCAGTGCAACAAGTCAGAAAGCCCACAGGCCTGCCCAGTAGGTTCAGGCAGGTAGATCTACCCTACAAGCAGCAAAATAGCAGAAGAACAGGTACAAACGGGCAGCAAGTACGGACGGGTAGAACAAGGCAGCAAGGCAATGGATCCGAGCAGGGTTCAAACAGTTCTGGGCATGCAAAATCTAGGCAGGAGAGAGAAAGTTAGGGCAGAAAGCCCTAATTTGGTCAAAAGTCAATTTGGCATTTTTTGTGAAAAAATTTGATCTGTTGTGTAATTGTGGTACAAACCCAATTAGGGTTTGTGGAATTTTTTGAAGAACTCAGTGATCTCATTTACGAGATGAATTACTAATGCTTTTGGGGGTTTTGTCCTTTAAAGGTTTCCACAAAAATCTTGTGGTCAATGTGTGGATGTGTTGATGTTGTTTACTGCACTCATTTGTTTATGTTAGTCTGCAACTTCTAAAAGTATTCATGCTAATGCTAAAAATTCAACATAGTATCAGAGCTTAGCATGTGAAGACCCAGTAAGAAGAAATTGTTGTTGTCTTCCTAGACCTTGGGATATTTTGCAGACTTGACATCTAATTAAGTGGCAGAGATGACTACCAACATCTTCAGACTGGAAGAGAAGCTTCAAGGGTTTGCTAACTACAACTCCTGGAAAGCTAGGCTTACAACCATCCTAGAGGAAAATGATCTTGATGAGGTTGGGTTCAACACCACTGAAGAGTCAACATCTAATGCTGGCAGACTTGCTTACAAGAAGCAGGCTAAGGCTAGAAGAATCATCTATGATTCTATCAAAGAAACGATGATGCCCAACATCACAGCATTAAAGACTGCCAAAGAATGATCTCACACCTTGGCTAACTTGTATGAGAAGAATGCTCCCAGTCATATGAGAGTCTTAAAGAAAAGGCTACGAACTTTGAAGTTGAACAAGGATGAAGGCATTGGTTCTTTCTTCACAAAGATTGCACAACAATAACGATGACCTTGTGCAGACTATGGTTGATGGTCTCCCAAGCTCTTGGAAACATTTATGGCATCTGTTAGTGGATGAGAGAATCAGCGAAGCTTGGAAAGACTTTGGCATGATTGCATAGAAAAAGAGGGATGGGATTCAGGCAAGGCAACCAAGGAAGGTAACCTTGCACTAGCAACAAAGACAAAGAAGTTTAAGAAGCCCTCCTCTCAGCAAAAGAAGGGAAAGAAACCTCAAGGTAAGTTCTCTGATATGTCAAAAGTAGAATGCTATAATTGCCACAAGTTTGGACCTTTTGCCAAGGATTGCAGGAAAACCAAAAAGAAATCCAAAAGAAGATTTCAAGCCTCTACTGCAGTAGCAAAAGAAGAAGAAGAAAACCAAGGCTAACAAAGAAGAAGAATCTAGAAGAGAGTACTACCTAGTTTCTGCTCTCTCTGGATCCATCACAAACAGTGCTACCTCTTGGTTGGTGGATAGTGGTGCCTCCAGGCATATGACAGATAACCGTGGAGCTCTCACGAGTTATAGAAAGAAGAAGTTCACCACTCAGGTGGAACTTGGAGATGACTCCACTTACAAGATTGAAAGAGGTGGCTCAACTTGACTCAGGTACGGTTCTTCATATTGATGATGTCTTATATGTTCCTAGTTTAAAGAAGAATCTTCTATCTGTTGCTAGCTTAGAAGACAAGGGCTACAGAGTCCTCTTCATGGACAAGGAGTCCTTCTATGGGCAAAAGATGAAGAGCTAAGCTCAACTGTACATATTGGGGTTGAGGGAGGCCTTTATAAGGCTTTTGAAGATTCCACTCATGCTTTGGTACATCATACAGTTGATCCATGTGAATTGTGGCATAGAAGGTTGAACACCTTCACTACACAGCTCTCCCAGGCTTGCAAAAGATGGTCACAGGTATGCCAGAGGTATCTCCAAAACATGATGGAATTTGCAAAGGATGTGCTCTAGGTAAGAACACTAAGAAATCATTTTCCAGAAGCAAGAATAGATCTAAAGGCATTTTAGATTTGATTCATTCTGACAATTGTGAGCCTATGTCTTCACCCTCTTTGAGTGTGTGTTTATATTATGTCTTGTTCATTAATGATCACTCTCGAAAGTCATGGATTATTTCCCCAAGGCCAAAAGTGAAACTTTTGTCAGGTTTAAAGAATTTAAGGCATTGATTGAAAATCAGACTGGGAGACACGTCTGTATCTTGAGATCAGATAACGAAAGTGAGTATGAATCTAATGAGTTTGATGATTTTTGCTGAGAAGCAAGAATCAAGAAAGAGCTGACAATACCTTACAACCCTCAGCAAAATGGGGTTGCAGAAAGGAAGAATAGAACGATCTGTGAAGCTGCTAAAGCCATGCTTACCGATCTAGATCTTCCTTTATCATTATGGGCTAAAGCTGCATGTATTGCTGTGTACATCCAGAACATAGTCCCTCATGCTATCTTGGGGGAGAAGACTCCAGAAGAAGTCTTCACCAAGAAGAAACCTGTACTTGACCACATGAGGATATTTGGCACTCTGATGTACATTCATGTGCCAAAAGAGAAGAGGGCCAAGCTAGAGCCCTCCGGTAAGAAAGGTATATTTGTCAGGTACAATGATTGCTCGAAGGCCTATTGTATCTATGTACCTGGACATAGGTATATTGAAGTCAGCAGAGATGTGATCTTCCATGAGAAAGTTGTGTTTTGTAAAACACAAGAGCTTTCAACGGAAGATGAAGTACCTCCCCTTGAGTTGCCAAATTCAGAAATTCGGAGGGAGGAAGAGGAATTTAAGGATCAAATTCCAGATGCACCTGAGGACACTAAAAGTGCACCAGAAGAACTGCTTGAAGTTCCTCCTTCCAAAAGAAGACCTACTTGGTACCGAGAAACGATACAAGAAGGCGAGAAGCATAAAGCTCCTCTTAGGACTTTCAAAGAAAGCATAAGACCACAGAAGTAGTCCGGACTTATGAGCTAGCTCATCAGTGCAAAACCTTCCTCATATGAAGAAGCAGCAAGTCAACAGGTATGGGTTGGTGCCATGATTGAAGAGTACAGTTCAATCATGAAAAATGATGTGTGGGAAGTTGTTCCCGGACCAACAGGAAAGTCAGTGGTGACATCCAGATGACTTTATAAAATCAAGCATGTTGCTGATGGCAGTGTGGAAAAGTATAAAGCCAGATTCGTAGCTCATGGCTTCACTCAGAAAGAAAGCATTGACTATGATGAGCCATTTGCTCCTGTTGCCAGGTATACTACCATTAGAACCGTCATTTCTCTTGCTGCAGTATTCGGATGGAAGTTACATCAAATGGATGTAAAGACAGCCTTCCTCAATGGCAAAATTGAGAAGGAAGTCTATATTGAACAACCTGAAGGCTTTGTGACTCATGGGAAGAAGACCCATGTGTGTAAACTAAAGAAAGCCTTGTATGGGCTGAAACAGGCTCCAAGAGTCTAGTATGCGAGGATGGATGGATTTCTCCACAACTTGGGGTTTTCCAAAAGTACAGTTAATTCTAACTTGTACTTTAAGGTTGTTTAGAATCATGTCTTCATACTTGTTCTATATGTAGATGACTTGTTTCTTACAGGTGATGAACAGTTGATAGAACAATGTAAGAGGGAGCTTACCTCTGAATTCGAGATGAAGGATCTCGAGTTGATGCATTATTTCCTTGGCTTAGAGGTCTGGCAAAAGCCAAGCAAGATCTTCTTGACACAAGGAAAGTATGCAGTGGACATCTTGTAGAGATTTGGGATGCAAGACTACAAGTCCATGAGCATACCCATGACTACCAACTTGACAAAGTTACGTGACTCAGATACCAGTTCACAAAGTGTGGACTCTACTTTGTACAGAAAGCTTATTGGATCCTTGATGTATCTCGTGCATACGAGACTGAACATTGTTACACAATGAATGCTCTAAGTCAATTCATGTCCGATTTGAAGCACATACACTTGGTAGCTGCCAAACACGTACTCAGATATGTGCGAGGTACTATCATTATGGGATCAGGTATACTTCCAGCAGTGGAGTATTCTTATCTGGATATGTAGATTTAGATTGGGTTGGCAATGCAGTAGACCGAAAAAGTACCTCTAGTTACTGCTTTAGTATGGGATCTGCAATGATCTCTTGGTCCAGCAAGAGGAGGGTTCCATAACTCAGAGTACAGCTGAGGCAAAGTATATTCCTACAAGGAAGCAGTTTGGCTCAAAAAACTTCTATCTAATCTGTTCGAGGGAAAGCCTGACTCAACGATCATCCATTGCGATAATCAGAGTTGCATAAAGCTTTCGAAGAACCCAATGTTTCATGACAAATCGAAACACATTGAAATGAGGTATCATTACATCAGAGTCGTAGTGCAAAGAGGTGCTCTGAAGTTGCAGTACATTCGTACAGATGAACAAATTGCAGATATCTTGACCAAGCTTATGACAGCATCAAAGCTTGTATACTTTTGTGACAAGCTTGGCATGGCAAAGAATGCCTTTCTCGCTAAGAGGGAGTGTTGATTTTTTTTAGCAACATCGAAAGGCATTCTCTTGGGAGAATGGAGACACCTGGTCTAGGACCAAGGTGTGGACTCAACCTAGAGTTGAGTGACCATTCTATTGAATGGGAATATCTGGTCCGAGACCACGATATGGAACCAGTCCAGCACTGGAGGACTCAACCTTGAGTTGAGTGACCATTCTATTGAATGGTGACATCTGGTCCGAGACCAGGATGTGGAACCAGTCTAGCACTAGTAGACTCAGCCTAGAGCCGAGTGCCCATTCTTTTGAATGGAGGCACTTGGTCAATTACCAAGATTTTACCTAGTACGGGACTAGAGACTCAACCGTAGGCTGAGGGCAATTCTCCGAGGGAATGGAGGCACTTGGTATGTTACCAAGTATTTGACCTAGTGTCAAATTATGCAACCTATGGCTGAGGCGCCTGGTTTGTTACCAGGAAGACACTATAAGCCCTAAACCAGGTCTAGGCATGTGTGACACTCTGACCCTCAATCAGTGGGCTTTGCGATCCTCTCCAAAGCTTAGCTACCCTTGGTTAAGAAACCTTAGTATCCGATCTTGGTGTCACACAGAGTGTGGGATAAAAGCATTCGTAATTATCTATGTTTATGATGATGTACTTTGAGTGGGGATGAAAGACCACCTTGACCACTTGTATTAACCACAGGGCACTTGAAGAAGGCTTAAGCAAAAGTCAGAAATACATAAGGACCCTTAGTATCACTAAGGTGTAAAAGTGAAAGTGCAAAAAGACCTTTAATACCACTAAAGGTAAAAGTAAAAATTAGAAAAGAATAAAATAATAATATTTTGTTCTTTCTAATTTTGGTCCACTTACAAGTGACTCAAAGGATATAAAAGAAGATCATTCCAATTCATTATTACACACACTCTTGCTCTCACAAGTGAAGCTGCTTCAACTGAAGATTTCACAGGCTATTGAAAAGAAGGAAAGTTTGATGTGATGCCCTAGCATGGATGAGTCTAGCTAGGGCATTCACAATTATCCTTTTATGAACCCCAAGCTGGGTTTTCAAGAGCTGCAAGTTTTCATTTGTTTTTGTGAGCTAGGGCTTTTAACCCTAACTATCTTCTTCACCTTCGAGCAGCTGGCTGTTTTTACAGGCAGCCACCAACTTCTACGAGCAGCCAAACTCTTTCATGGGTTGCCCCCTTTCTTCTCCGGGCAGCCTTAGTGAGGGCTTGACCCTCTCCCTTCACCCTCGGGTAGCCTCTAGCAAGCAAACTCGTGAGGGTTTTAGCCTGCGGCTAACCCTCGAGTAGCCTAGCAGGCAAACCCGTGAGGGTTAGTGCCTGCGGCCAACCCTCAGGTAGCCTAGCAGGCAGACCTGTGAGGGTTTGTCCCTACGGCCAACCCTCGGGCTGCCTGTTGGCATGCCCATAAGGGCCTTCGGCTAGCAGAGCAGCAGGCCGAGCAACAAGGCAACAAGTCAGGCAGCCCACAGTGCCCAACAGGTTTGGGCAACAAAATAAGTACGGACGAGCAGAACAAGGCAACAAATCCAGGCAAGGTTCAAACAGTTCTGTGCAGGCAAAATCCGGGCTACCTGCTAATCTGGGCAGGAGAGAGAAAGTTAGGGCAAAAAGCCCTGATTTGGTATAAAGTCAATTTGGAATTTTTTGTGAAAAAATTGACTGTTGTGTAATTGTGGTACAAACCCAGTTAGGGTTTGTGGAATTTTTTGAAGAACTCAATCATCTCATTTACGAGATGAATTACTAATGCTTTTGGGGTTTTTTTCCTTTAATGTGTTGATGTTGTTTACTACACTTGTCATTTGTTTATGTTAGTATGCAAATTTTAAAAGTATTCATGTTAATGCTAAAAATTCAACAATAAGATGATGGAAGTGAAATGTGTCATGTGTTGTAATCTTTTTATAAAATTTTGTTTTTATGTATGGGGAACCCATAGAATAAGATAATGGAAGTGAAATGTGTTGGACATGTATTGTAATATTTTTCTAGAATTCTTTTTTTATGTGTGGGGAACCCTTAAAATATGTTGATGGAAATGAAATGTGTTGGACATGTAGACTTAGTCTGATCCAAAAGCAAAGAGGGTCTAGGGCGGTGATCACCCGCCTCAACTAGAGGGTTGTAAGGAGCCAACAAGGCCCCCACCTAAGGCTTAGAGGTAGAGGCCCTAAAAGAATTTTGGGTTTGTTTTTGTTCATCTTGTGCTTTTTTGACCCATTGTAAACTAAATCCGATTAAGGAATTCTAGTTGAAATCCAATCCCAATTAATGGATCAAGGTTTTGGATATTGTGAAATACCTAAAATATTGTATTGCAAACAATGACGTTAATACAATGAGATAGAGAGAGGTGTGGCTCGTAGTTAGGCTAGTTTTCCCGCTTTAAGGTTTTCCAAGGTAAATCTTGTGTATACTATGTGAATGTGCCATTGTCTTTCTTATGTTTTAGATTATGTGACCATTGTTTTTGTTGCACAAGTTTATCAAACTTTCAAAATGGTGCATGTTGGTCTAGATTGATGGCTCTCCACAATAATGTTGGTTGTGTTAATGTGGATGGGGTTCATAGCTCCCGTTAATGTGAAAGGCACCTTTGACATCCATTTGATGTACTATCCACTTACAAGATGTAGTGATAGAGAGAACAAGGCGAATAGAAATAATTTTAGCCATGGGTGCAAAGGTTTCAGAAGTGTCAATGTCAATGCCCCCTCAACCTGAGAAAAACTTGAGCACCAATAATGCCTAACATTTGTCTATAGTACCATATGTTACAAACTTAAGCACCAATAATGCCTAACATTTGTCTATAGTACCATATGTGGCATAATTGGTACGATAAACCCACTTGCATCAAGCCAATTTTCTGGCTTTTGGAAGAGGGACCATCAAGTCCCTAGTGTTATTTTTCAACAAGGAATTATGCTCATCTATACCATGGGCCTCATGAAAATCATTTGGATCTTAAGAGCATAAATGCTCTAGGAGTCCTTTGAAAAGAGGACCTAGTCCTTCTTTGGCCCCAATTAGGAAGTGGAGGAAGAACTATGTCACTTTGTTCTTCAAGATCACTATCATTAGCATGAAAAGCCAAATCAAAAGAAGAAACATAATATGAAAATGAAAATGGGAAGGAGGACGCTCATCAAATCAAACACTCCTAATGATCAACTCATGTGTCAGGATGAAGTAATCTATACCCTTTGATGTCTTCTAGGTAGCCAACAATGATGCAAGGCTTACTTTGTATATCAATTGCCTTAGGGATATTGATCCACAAAATGAGAAAATGAAAAAAAAGCGTGTATGATGATCCACTCTCTATGGCAACAATTTGTAAAGGATCCTTTCATGAAACAATCACAGAATCCAGAGTAAAATGGATTGTCTTCCCTGAACCAAAATTTGCAATCTAATTAACTGAGAGCAAGTTAGTTGAAAGGCTAAGAACATATAGAACATTGTTAATCATGCCATTGCCCTTTAACAGCCAGAGGTGAAGAGTCACCCATAAGAATATGTTCAGTATTGCATTGACTAATGGAGACAAACTGATTCTTAAGTGCAGCCATGTGATTGGTTGCTCCAAAATCAAATACCCATTCAGGTTTGGAAGAAGGGAGCCCTGTTGTAGCAGAGAGAGCTTTACCAAAAGATAAATTCACATTTATGTAGTGTTTCTTCATTTCTGAAGACAAGACAGACAATTTCTTGAAGCAGAAAGATTCTAAATGATATCCTTTTCCACATAAGGTACAAATAGGAGGACCTTTCTTCCCTTTAGAATCTAACTTAGGTGAGGGATTTGAAGAGTTACACAGCTTTGTGCTTTGAGTTTGTTGCCCTTTGGATGTCTTTTATGTGGAATCCTTGAGTTGGAAGGTGAACTAGCTCCTAAAGCATGAGACTTAGAATTCGATCCAAGAGAACCCAGCTGAATAAAGCACTAAAAGAAGACATAACAAAGGCTTGACCCAAGACATCCCTAGTTGATAAAAATGTGGAAACAAACACAGAATAGGAGTCACCTAACTTAGACAGCACTGCATAAATGAACTGTTCATCATCATTCCCAATTTTACAGTCGTTTAAATAAATCCTAAGGGGTTTGAACTTGGAAATTAAATCCTGAACAGTATCAAAATTATTAGGATTGAGACTGATGAGTTTGTTTTCCATTTGATGACCACACATTGCATCTGTTTTACCAAACAGGTGTTCAAGTTGCTCCCATGCTTCATGAGGAGTGTCTATGCTTTATATATGAAACAACAGTTCAGGTGAAAGAGAAAGACAAATTAAACCTAACGCTTCATCACAGTGATTATGCCATTTGTCAAGAAGGATGGATGAAGATTATGCTCTGATACCATGTTAAATCGGAGTAAACAGTGGCAGAACCTGTGCGTTCTTACACTCCATACAAATACAGCAAAATAAACAGTATAACAAAGCAGCAGAAAAACTGGAACATAGAAACTCTGTTTCTATATATTAAACCTGCTATATATGAACATACAAATATGGCTAAGCAAAACAAGCAGACGATCCAGAAATAAATATTGTTAGATAAGTTTATCAATCGAGGTAAGTGAGCTTGCACTTGTCAATCGTACACTAACAAGGACTGGATATGAACTTATCAAAACCCAATTTCTGGCTCCACGCTATAAAAATCAGAATGTGACCTTATACAACAATGACATCACTAACTATTTAACTTTACAATACTTTCTTTCATATTATTCATTAACTATTTTTTGCCGAGTCGACAAGCCCTTTAAAGCGTTAATCATGGTCATTGGAATATGAACTGTGCATTGTTTGAAACCTATTTATAAAACCAGTAGAAAACGAATCCTTACAGGTGTCCAAACATCTAAAAGTACTCGGCATGAGTGAGATCATTTACACAAAATATATAGGAACAAATACAAGTACCAATATACAAAATGGCGAGCTTCATTGCAGAAAGGAAAAACAGAATATTTTATGGAAATAATGACGGCCTGCTGCTACTGCTGTCCAGGAGGTGGCTGTTGTTGCTGTTGCTGACCAGGAGGCGGAGGCGGCATGCCGGGTCTCGGCTGCATATGAGGAAGAGCACCATACATGGGAGGGGCGCCACTGCCGGGTGGAGGAGGGGGCATTCCAGGCCTGGGAGGAGGAGGACCAGCACCAGGAGGTGGAGGCATGCCCGGTCCTGGTCTGGGAGGACCAGACCCCATTGGCGGAGGAGGGCCTCTCATCATCTGATGGGGAGGCCCCATGGGGGGGCCTCTTTGCCCAAACTGTGGGGGCGGCGGCATCCCTGGTGGCATCTGAGGGGGAGGACCGCCAGGCCTCGGAGGACCACCGCCGGGTGGGTACTGCTGAGGAGGAGGACGCATCATCGGAGGATGCCCCGGAGGACCTCCCTGCTGCTGCGACGAGAATGGCGGTGGAGGCCCAGGAGGACGCATTGGCATTGGGGCAGAATAAGTCATGGGGGGTGCCGAGACCTGCGGAACGGGAGGCCTTGAGATCTGGGGTTGCATCATGCCTGGCGAAGGGCCTCCGACTCCTCTGACGGGACCGGCTAAGCCCGGCTGCGCTTGGATGAGGGGCGCCGTGGGAATTCCTCGGCCCGCTGCTCTGCCTAAGCCAGGACCTGCCTGACCTGCGGCAGTAGTCTTCACTCGCGATTCATCGGGCGGGGGCGGGCCTTCGACCGTCATGGTAACCACTTCTTCCCCGCGAAGGAGGACGAGACCGAGGGTTCGCCTCTCCTCTCGCTCTTCTTTCTTTTCTGCTGCGACCCCCTTCTTGGGTGGAAGTCTTCTGAACTCTTCACAGTCTCCCAACACCAAATTCATGTGGCGATCGAAAGCCATGAATTTTCCAATCAGGTGACGCCCGTCCTGGATCGTCACCCGCATTCTGTAGTTTATGTATTGCAGCATCTTCGAACTCTTCGACATCGACATTGTGACTGGCGCCCAACTCTGGTAGAGAAGAAGGTGGACGACAATGAATTTCAGCCAGGCCTACTGTGATGAAATTCGAATCTGATCGTTGGATAAATTTGGCGGTTCAACATGTAACCCTCCGTTTCTATAAACCTGGAAATGAAGAGCGCGCATTCAAGACTATTTAAACTCTCCTTGGAAGTTGTTTAAACCTTCCTCTCCTACATTTTCAAACGGGCGGGGGCGGTTACATATAACAGAAAATCTTACACACAACAGCGAAATGATGTCTAACAAAAATAACAATAGAAAAATTGTACCAACAAACTATATGTTGATCGTGTAGGGACTTTTTCTTTTCAATACCCATAAAAAAACTTATTTAGATTAAAATATGTCTTGTTATATCTTATGGTTCATATGGGGATCACATCCTGTGGTGTATTATGGTAATGGATATTACATAATTAGCCATGGTAGGAATCCTTATGGGTGAAGACAGAGTTATGTGGAATATAGGGGGATATGGACAGTTATCAATTTTTTTTTTACTAGTAGTTGCAAGTCTCCTGTTATGGACTAGTATTGACGGTTGTCATTATGTATAACTCTGGTGATACCTTTTTTATATATAATATATATAAGATCTTTTTTTATGAAAAAAATAAAAAATAACAGAAACCATAATCGTAGTGAAATATATGGACACTACTACTCCGTAAAGTATTGCATGCTATCTTTGGTGAAGTAGTCCGGAAAGTACTGCATACTATCTTTGGTGAAGTCATTAGACCATAAAACTGGTCTAAATAGACTAGGCCGATACTAGAGTACCTATAGCATAAAATTGTGTCCATAGCAATGTGAAATAGTAGGTAAAAAATCATATCATAAGAGATGTATAGAAAGCTAAAAAAAATAAAAAACAGTTCAAATAGACTAGGCCGATACCGGAGTACCTGTAGTATAAAATTGTGTCCACAGCAATGTGAAATAGTAGGTAAAAAATCATATCATAAGAAATGTATAGAAAGCTATAAAACAAAAAACAATTGAAACCCTGAGCTGATTCTATGGTAAGCATATGTTGAGAGCGTGGGAGTTGGATATAAATCATGAATAGATGAGCATTTGTCCTTGATCGATCAGTTTGTAACTCTTATATTTCTTGTAGATTATCCGAACCTCTGAAATGCTCAAGATTTTTTAGACAGGATATACGCTAAAGTATTGTATTACATGTAAATGTGATCAAAGCCAAGATCCGGGCATGCCTATATCAACTCCACCACTTTCCTTTGCCAAAAACATAAGTGAGAGGCCTTTAGTTGAGTTTCACCTTTGATCCATCCGATGATGACTTTCGAATCCCCCATTATCCTATTGACAGTCATATTCTTTTGATTGGTAAAGAAAAGAAGAATCCATAGAGCAACTTGTTCAGATTTAGTATTTGAGCTAGCCCCACAATTCATCATTAAGGAGAAATGAGTATGATCATCCATCCAAATGATTGCACCTACTCCACCTCTGTTGGCATTATATTGTGATGAACTTCAAAAAATCCCTTACAACAAGCCATTGAGATGAAAGGAGGTAATTTACAGGATATTCTTGATGTACCTATTTTTGGTTATTGACAGGCACAAGTCCTGCTACTAATCCATATAGGTTGTGTATATATGCCATCAAAAATGATCTTGTTCCTTGCTATCCAAATCTCTCAGTATACTCTAACTAAAATCTCCAAGTAGGATTTATTGTTTTTCCTCCAATTTTCCATAAATGTAATCAAAGAACCCCCCCCCCCTCCCAATAGCCAATCAATATGTCATCTTTGAGTAATTTTCCCCACACCTCCTATGTATATGAGAAAGTAATAAAGATGTGTGAGACATTTTCAGTTTCCACTTTGCATAAGTTGCAAATACCCAATCCAGTAAAGCCCCTCTTCATTAGGTTATCCCAAGTCAAGATGCGATTGTTTACGGTTAACCAAAAAAGATTTTTAATTTCAACGGCACATTAATGTCCAAATCTTTGTATACCACCAATTTTGGTCACAATAACAGTTCGCCCATAATGAAGAATAAGCCTATTTTACTGTAATAGTCTCAGCCTCCTTATTCCATGTCCATACAAATCTATCCTCCTTATTGCTTAAGGATGTGCCCGCCCTACTAAGGCCTCTGATATAATTATCCCATTATGTGTTGTATGCTTCATTAACACCAAGAGATCCGACACCCTTCCAGTGTTAGTGGCTCAGATCAATTTGGACATCCTCCGCTACATGTTTTAGTGTATGAATGCCAACTAAAAATAAACCATTTACCATCTCCTCTGATGATTTATACTCAGAGGGGCCTCCGATAATTGGGTCTATAGCAATCTAGATACTATTCCCTCTGCCATGTAGCCAAGCAAGCTATTTCCCCGTGATATCAAATGCTGAAGAGATACTATTCCAGACATATGAAACACCTTTATTGTGTTTCTTGGGGCACCTGATCCACTGTTCAATTGTAAGACCCTTGAACTATTTTGTTAAAATGACACGATGCCATAGACTATCCGCAAACAGAGCTCTCCAATGACTTTTTTGCATTTAGAGCTATGGAGAGTAGGTAAATGTTTTTCATCCCCCATCCACTCATATCTTTAGGTTTAACCATTTTATCCTAGCTAATAAGGTGGAATTTTGAATGATCCATAGATTCGGCCCAAAGAAAGATAAAAACCCTACAATTAATAGCATGTAGAATGGTCTTTGGTATTCTACAAATGGACATCCAGTATACAAGAAGGTTTCTGAGAATTGACTTAACTAGCACGAGCCTTCGCCCTTTTGAGAGCCACTTTCAGCTCCAATGGCTAATTCGGGCATCAAATCTTTTAATTAGCCAGTACGAGTCGCAAACTTGATAGTTATTCGGTTTTAGTCTGAAGCCCAAATACTTGATATTGCCTTCCACTGTGGGGAAGTGATATGGAAAAAAGGATTTTAGGCACATGATGTCCTCTTCACTTAATCTGTGGTAACTCGAGGAGGATTTTACATCGCTGATGAACATACCCAATGCATTGCATAAAATGTCTAAAATGTTTTTATAGATGCGTCATTCTGAAATGCATCTATTCCTGAAGATCATAACATCATCCACAAATAATAAATGGGTAATCCTAATAAGGGTTGATATCATAATGTCATTTATCTCTCCTCTTTCCTTGTAGCATTGAATTAGCCGACTCAAACCTTCGATGATGAGTAGGAATAAAAGGGGAGATCATGGCCATCCTTGCCTCACACCCCGCGAAGCTCTGAATGGTAATGTCGGTGACCCATTAATCAAAACTGAATAGTTGGAAGATTCAACACATGCCACAATCCATTTGGTTGAAGTTAGATCCATACCAATCTGCAACTATATTAACCTCATAAATCCCCGGTCTACTCTATCATATGCTTTAACTAGATCTAGTTTGAGTACTTGTTATAGCGGATTTCACCACACTAGGTGAATCACACATTGTATGGCCTTCCCCTATCCCGCTGCAGACTCATTATTCCCTATGGACCATTTATTGTCTTTTGATGTATCATTGACCATCCCTAAAAACATTAGAAAGATGATATACGCTGCCTTTTCCCCGATAACCGCGTTCATAAGCGGATATTCCCTCTATAGTCGCGTACATCGGGATGTGTGCATAATCCAAAACTGTTGGACCGTTCCTTGCCTTGAATCCGACTCATATGACTCTTGGCCTTCCATA
>LPNX010945193.1:0-107348 GCA_001517045.1 Pseudotsuga menziesii
GCACGGCAAAGAGCATACGCAGCCAGGGAAGGCAACAGTCCGAGACTAAAACAAAAAGATCTAATAATAAACTGATAAATATATGAGAGATTAAAAAAAACCGTCACTGTAACATTATACCTTCAGCTTTGCCGAAATGGGTGTTTCTGGAGCAAACAGAAACGGTTTTCGGTGAAACAAAAACTATTTCCAAATAGAAACGATGCTCCGGACGCAATGGAACAGCTCCCATAGGCCGCAAATGCACAAAAAATCCAGAACCAGAAACCCTTAAAAAGGTTTCGGCAACACCGGTTCCAGATCTTGATCAAAACCGAAAGCGGCTCTTCATAAAAGCTCTGATACCATGTTAGGGTTCACAAGGTACTCCCAAAGGACCGAACACCAAGAATAGCCGCTTCACACAAACAGATCACAGATCAATACACCAATGTTTGTCACATGGTTAAAACCCTCGAGAGGGAAACAGTCCATGGCCCCGGCCAAATAGCTACTTCGGAGCAATTTATTATGCAAAAGAAAGAAAGTTACATGAGCTTCTCATAATCGATAAACTAGCCAAGGACCCTCTATGCTCTTTAAATAGAGATCATAGACCATTCAGGTGTTAAGCCACGGATCAATGGTAGGTATGATCTAAGAGAAGTTGAACCGTCGGATCACTCTATGTCTAGAACATATCGTGACCGTCGGATTAGAATATTTACAAATGCATACTAATGCATACTAAAGAAACACACTTTTACCTAACGAATATATTACACAAGTTGATCTTAACTAACTCCTAAGTGTCTAAATATCCTAACACTTCAGCCTCTCAAGCAGCATGTATTGACCCAGAAAACCAAGATGCTGCAGCTGTAGATTGCTGTTGAAGAAGAAAGATGCAGAGTGCTGCAAATCAATGGCAGGTTGGAGGATATTCTGGACACTGCATCCTACTTTGTGGACCGATCCCAGGACGTCTTAGAGATCCTAACTGCAAGAATGGCAAGGTTGGAGAACAACGAAGAAATCCCAGCGGATTTACCGGCAAAGGACCAGCAGGCCCTCAAACGGGACTATAACCTAGTGGAGTTTTCTATTAACACCGCTGAAGACTTCAAGAAGGTAGTAAAGAAAACAAAGGGACTATGCACCGAGTTTTTCAGAAGACTTCAACATTACATATAACTGGTGCCACATAAAAGTGGAGGAGAGGCTTGAAGTTTTCCCAGATCACGATGCCTTTGTGGAGCTATTGCAGAAGAGATTCTAGGAGGAAGAAGCTAAGGTGAAGGATATCAAAGCCATGAATGATCTGATATTGAGAATCCAAGTAGATCACCCAGCCGTCAGTGTACTGCTTCTGGAAGATCAGCTCCGATTAAGTACGCCCAGGGTCGAGGCTATCAAGAAACAAGCTAAGAAATTTGAGATAAATATTCAGTTTTTAGAACCTTGTACTTTTGAAGGCATCGCTAATGAGTCTACAGTGTGGAGGAAGTTTCTGGATAGTCAAGTGGGCCCTTCCTCATGAAGGGTCGGTCATCATTATAATTTGTAGCTAATTTTTTGTAAAACATTTAAGAAAAATATAACATTAGGAGACGAGAGGTTGGGAAGCCCAAAGGTCACTTTGGGCAGCCCAACAGTCTGACCCTTTTTGTATAAATGTAAAAGACTTAGAATAAGGGAGGGAATTTTTCCCAGTGAGACTGGTGAAGACATATTGTAAGAAGAACTATTTCCTTTTGCAATAGAAATTTACAGTTTTCCTGTTGGAGAAAGCTTAGTGGAATATTCAAATGTTGTGCTATGGATTTGTTGAAGAGGAACTATTTCGTTTTCAGCTTTATGTCCATCAACTATGAGACCGTTCTAACTCATTGAACCTATGTTCTTGCATAAATGTTTTCCGGTTTATTTTATGAATATTTCCACTATGAGTAATGGATGTTGTTAATAAACAATTGGCTATCTGATTGTCGAAATATCTTTAATCTTTCATGTGTTGTATATAAGAATATCAGCTACCTGTAATTTATATTTATAATGCATGAATATTCCACATTACTCATAAATAAATCATATTCTGGCTCCCCGGGGATAGGTGGATAGAGGGGTAGTTATATGGATAAGTTAGTTTATTTCATTCTTGCATATGTGATATAGATGCTTGTGAGCATAAGACGAGAGGTAAGAACATGCACATCACATTGTCATGCTCCCCACATCCTCATCATCCTGCATTGTTAATTAGGCCTTTGCATTTCATAGATTAATTCAAAAAATACAAAAACTCAGTGGACCGGGCCGCAACCGGTAAAACCTTTGTTTTGTTACTTGACCTACGGTAGCCGGACCGCAAACCGAACGGATTCCCTATACCAAACAATCAACGGGCTAGTTGGGAACGTTGATTGGGGAGAATCCGTTACTGTTGTTTCCTGTGAATTTCCAGGCCCCAACAGGACCACATGTCATTCACATTCAAGCACGCGGGGATGAGGAGAAGTAGTGGATTGCCACCATGCAGAAATTGAAGGATGAAGAAGTATGCACCATGATTAATGAGTGTCATGTTTATTGGAAAGTATCGGTTAGTGTCAAAGAACTATCAGACACCAACATGGCCCCCCCACCCGATGCACTGGTAGAGCAGGCACATACACATGAAAGTGAGAAGGAATCACAGTAGGAGTCTTTGAAGAATCCAATGGATTCTGAGGCCAAAAGACAGTTCGAGGAAGGAATAACAAAAATAATATATGAGAAGGGTGAAGGAAGCAACGTTGTCATGTCCCCAACCCTTACTCGGTGGAGAGGACGCGACTAAACTCTATCAACCCAGAAATCATAGCCCCATGAACATAATATAAAAAAAATTCCTTGAAATAAAACCTTCATAAGTATAAACAGATGCATAATGGAATGTACATAAATATACAACGGAAGCAAAATCATGAATTTAACACATTCATGCATTCAACCTGTTCATGATAATTTCATAATAATTGATAAGATAATACAGTTGTAGAACTTAAATACACCAGAATACTTATCTTTGAAAGAATCTTGTCCCGCATCCAGCTATGTTGCTGCAATGTTCCACCCAACAATAGGCCAATGTGCTCTTTAATATCTCAACAACACTGCCACCCCCGAGATGGGCATAATTTTCCCCAAGGAATAAGGAACACTAGTAGACTTTTCCCATAGCCAAGGATACAATAAAATTCAGTCAAGCCAACACAGTTGGTTTTATCAGACTTACACAGGAAGTGTTTTACCCTTAGCCAAATTCACATGAGACACAACCAAGTGAACAGATGGGTTTATCAAGCTACCAGGCAAGCCATCCTTCCAGTTGGGTTTATCAGGATGCCAAGGAGGTGGAAAGGATGACTGCTAATCTAGTGAGCTCAACCCTAGAGCTATGAACACCCACAATGAATCTAGCCTAATTTATAAACAATTACATACCCAACAAAAGGAAGCATTCCCTTCTCTGCTACACAGTCCCTCAATCAATACCTTCCCTTCCAGTGCTATTCAGGGCATGCAAAGAAGAAAACTAGCCTTCTAGATTGGTTCGTGAGGTTCTTTCACACACTAGATTTATCAAGCAAGTCTAGACTCTATTTCCATTCCTTCAATCAATTCAAATGACAAATGTGGATGCACACACAATGATCTCAGTCCTTGGATTTATAAAAAACGTAGCAGATGCCAGGGATTACATACACACACAAAAATTTACAAATTTCTGAATATTGTCAGTGCCAGACCGACTGCTGCAAAATACTAAAAATGAAAACGTTGTTGGTCTTTCATATCAAAGACACTAAATCAGCTACTGGGAAATCGGGTTCCAGGAAAAAGACCAGTAGACAGGGGAAAATGTGAGAGAGAACAAAATTTTCAAACAGGGAAAAATTCATAACGCAAAAACCAAAATGTGAAGGATTCAGATCACAGGACAGGGGAAAATAATGATGGTTCAGAATTAGAGTATTTTTTGCTTGCTTGATCCTACGTGAATACCCAATTGGGTTTCCAAAAATGTTTTGTTCAAAGCAATTCACGAGGGAAGGTGAAACACTGCCGCATGAGGGAAAGGTGGTCGTTTTTGGTGTTTTCTTGCCCAAGAAATTCAAAAAACGTTTATCCCAAAGTGGGGCTCTGCCCAATTCGAATTTCCCCACTCCTCCAATTCCCCACTCCCTCATCCTTAGGAAAAATCATGCCCCCATCTCATTTAGTTGTGTTGACATAGCCGGCTTTGGGTTTTTAATTAAAATTGCAATTTTAACATAATGTTCAGCTGTTAACATTCAACTAGCATAAAAAATTACCATCGGCCACACCTTAATTTCTGAAACATAAACACTAAATCGATGGTGGGTCTTTTTCCTAGCTCCACACCATGATTAGTCACATCATTTTATTTAAATGCAAACGGGGTCAAAACCAGGGTATTACATCCCCCCCCCTTTCAATAGCACCATCCTCGATGCTTTACAACATTGAAAAAAAATTCTTGTTGGTATTTCCCTCAGCAATCTACAGATTCGAACAAAAATGGATGTGCCAGTCGCAGGGAATCCTCTAGCTCCCACGTAGCTTCTTTAGGACCATAGTGCTCCCATTGCACCTTCACCTATTATTTTAAAGGAAAGTATCCTATGGCCAGGGTTTAAGAGGCCATCAACATACCGGGGTTGAAAGGTGGATGCAAATGGTTCTGCAAGTAAATACAAACAAGATTCAGAGATTGGATTGGTCCATATCTTAGCCAAATGAAGGTTGATCCAAGCAGCCCTTCAATCCTCTTCTTGCTCCTCTTGCTCCAAGAGACCTGCAAAATGAATTATACCTTCCTCAAACCAATATGACCACATATAAAGCAATGATAAGCAAATAAACATGAAATAATGATCTGACTAACATCATCATATGATCATAAACAAATATCCAATCACACATTGAACAATAATTTGGGGAAGAAGAAGGACATCACATCTTTATTAATATTGAAAACAAGTACAAGTATACCTTCTCTTCAATTTTGGCAGCTCACAAATCCTTGATATGGTTCTGTTGCTTCTCTTCTCCAATGAACTCAGCCTCCAAGCTCTGCAACACAAGTGGATGATCGCTAGGGAAAAGGTGTGGGAAAAGAGAGCTCCAAATCCTCCAGCATAACAATGCAAAGATTCAAGTATCCTCTCATGGACCTCCCTACCTATATTTATATGGTTAAGGAAGAGTTAGGGGCGAAGACGAAGTAGTTAAAACTGAAGGATTCAGTTGCATAACTACCCAAACTACCCGAAATTCAAAAGACATGTTTTTTGACAATTTTAAGAGGCGTACGCGAGTTGCAGAAACAACAGTCGCATACATGAGAAATACACGAGGGTTTTCAATACAGAAATTCATGTATATATAGAAAATCATGTACCTACGCGGGTATTATGGAGAGCAACTCGTGTACGTATGCGGGTTTCCTTAAGGGAAAGTCGCGTATAGACAAAAAACTCATTTTAGGGTATTTCTAGGAATTTTCAGACTTCGGTGTCTTCTGGAAAGTTTTAACTAACAGAAATATATTTCCAATGGTGTAGATATGAGGTCAAATGGAGTTACAAAACGAAATATATGGGTCCTCCAAGTTAGGTGTTTTTTCAGTGACTTTCAATGACATTCATGAAGTGTCGTCACGGAAGTGTCGACATGCGACGGAATTATGGGAAAGTGGTCATAGGAAGAGATGTGTCATTTGGAGCTATAAAATATGCCCCCTAATGTGTGAGGTCATAGGGGAAGATGATAGCCGAAATACATTTTAAAGGAAACAACTGAGTATGGAGAGAGCAGAGAATCCAAGATCGAAAGGCTCGAACAAAGGTACCTGTAAGAGAGATAAATGTCAAAAAACACTGATCTCTAGGACATACACGTCCATATACAAAACATCACCATAAAGATATAGGTGTATCCAACATATGTATAACTGATGAAACTATCATGGTCGCTCAATATGCAAAAAGACGCCATATCAAATATAAAGGAGTCATGGCCACAAATGAACAAGGTGGATCGATACTCAATAATCAATCATAGCCACAAAAAATAAAAGGTGGATCTATGTCTTAGAAAAATGTCATATAAAGTGTGACAAGGTCTTGCGTAGCTTGGGAAATAGAAAAAATGACGATGCTACTATCAGCCCAAGGTCTTCAATCCCAACCGAACAAAAAAGGTACGAATCCTAACCATGCGAATAAAGGATTTGAAGTCGAACATGGAGGAAACCGTTTGATTACCGGTAAATAATGAGAACCATTAACAAACACGAGGGAAACCACCATTAATGAAAATGGTCCCCAAGGTACCTAGTACATTCTAACAAGTGTGATTATAAGGACTTGAAGTCGAACACTTGAAGAATCCATTGAGTAGGAGACATTAAGGTATTCCCACTACCCAATAGCGAGGGAAATTGGCACTGATGACAAAAATCCCTAAGGTACTGTCATAAAAATCTAAATCTCATTCCCAGAGCAAGATGTGTTGCATTCGATAGGAAGAGATCCTTTGCAAGGAAGGCATTAAGGCATCCTTCAACACGAGGTAAGTCAAAGACTAATTGGATCTAGAATTGGTACTAAATTTCATGACAAGGACCACCAAAGACATGATGTAATGAACTGATACTAGGGAATGGCTGACATAAAAGGTCAAGGAAACTGCAAAATCACCGACAAAGGTTTAATCCTTGAACAATGAGCATGACACAAAAGTGAATTAGGAAGCTTTTGACAGAAAAGGACCAACGAAACAAATTTACAATGTAGTAAACATTGACAGATTCCCCATATAATTGGAAAAGAGACCAACAGGAGGAGTAAGAAACTCTGAATCAGGATAAGGTCAAAATACTAGGACCCAACTATTGATAGACTCAAAACTGGTGCTTTGTTCAAGGAAACAAGACTTGCTGCCATGATGTAAAAAACATGTGAATGAACTTCCCTTCCCCTCTTTCTTATAAAGTTTTAACGAGTCCAAGAAAGCAAACTCGGGACCATCTTCATTTTTGGCAAGCTCGAAGAAAAGAAAGAAGAATGCTTGATAAAGCATTGATTCGTGGATTTTACGAGCCCGAACTAGTACATGCTCGACGGTGTTTTCATAGTTTAGAGAGTCTGAAAACTCCAAAGAAGACTCCAGGGGGGTGCTTTTTCATGTCATTTAGTATCCTGAGGCCCAAAAAGTATAAAACATACCAAAGAAGAACTCTCTTAACTTCCGAAGAAGAAAAGGCGCACCTTTTTCGTATTTAGTTAGGAAGGTCCGAAAAAGGTTAAATTACCACCTACCCAATGCTCCTTCAAAAGCAGCATATAGCCTAAGTTTTACGAGTGTGAAGGAAGGAAAGATCACTCAGAAAGATCCATTTGATTACGAGAAATGGGGCTTACAACAGTAAACTCGATGCTTTGTTCTTTAGGGTTTAATGAGCATGACAAAGAAATAAAGTACACTTGGAATCTTTTTCATGTTTTGGTCCAGAGCACAAAAATGAGAAAACTAAGCTCATACCGAGGGTTCCTTTTCCATAAGTTTAGTCCCTCGGGTCCGAAAAAGTGATAAACCTATTCCTGAGAATACTCTTCTCAATTCCAAAGAAAAGAGAGTGTTCCTTTCTCGTATTATTCCACATGGTCCGAGAAAGTGATAACCTACCACCAATGTGGATTCCCATTCACATATTCTTAATGAGCATGAATGGACAAGTTTACTCGACAGTCAAGTCTATTTTGAGGAGTCAGACTTGGGCCTAAAGAAACTCAATATCTTTCCTGTGAAGTTTTAATGACTCCGGAAAAGTCAACTCGCGGCCTCCTTACTATTTTTAACGAGCTCGAAGGAGAGCAGAAAGAATGCTCTAAATGCGAGGAGACGAGTGTCATAGGAAGGAGAAACTAGTTCCAAGCGCAAGGAACAGACCTATGCATAATGCAAGGAAAGTGAGCAAGATAAGCACACTCGGGGAGTATCTCCTCAAGTTAAATGGTGTCAAGTTGCATAAGCAAAATGATACAAGGCTGAACGATGGTGAGAACAAAGATGAGGGCTTATACAATGAGCTAAAAGCGTGGAAGCCGACATCAGGCTCATAAGCGTAAATGAAATTACAGCATGAACAACAATACAAGGAGAGTAAATAGTTGTGAGTCCAACTGTAAATACTGTCTCCAAGAAAAAACAACATCAGAATCATATTCAGAAGAAAAGATCTGATGCGGGTCACTTTGGCAGAAACACATGTGGCTTTGCTAAGTTCTACAAAAGATGTAGTCAAGGCATAATCAACAAAAGAGGACTCTATAGTGCCAAGAATTGAGGGTTTATAATTAGTAATAGCAACCTCATAAGGAGAGAAAAAATCAACAAGGGAGATAGAGTCTACAAAAACAAACTCAGCATCACAGGAGTTGAAAAATTCATAAGAAAAATCAAACTCATTAGGATCACTGACTTGCTGTTCAAGGAAAGAGTCAAAAGACTCAACAAGACCAATAGAAGGAGATTGATCAAGCTTACTAGGAAAATCAGGGTTAGACTTAGTCACAACTGAACCAACATCCAAAAGAAGGTCAGACTGTATCAAAGACTGTAGGAAGACTTCATCTGAAGGAAGGAGATCATCCGAGATAGGACACATGTATAAACTTTCAAATGGATTGAGAAATTGGAGAGCAAGCTCCATGGTCTATATAGGATGACTCACCTGGTCAAATGCTGGGACCAAGTCCTGAGAAGGTAAGCATGAAAACAGAGGCTGCTTCTCAGTAGCAATTGAACGCAAAGGACAAGAGGCCACATAGCTCACCTGTGGTGGGGTAGTGTCGATAGAAACAATGGGAATCAATAAAGGAAAAACCTGGTCTCTAGTTGGGTCAGGAGAAGGATAAAGAAAATCCAACTGATCAATAGTGACAATTTCTTTGACATGATTAAAGTACATCACACGAAAAAATGTTGACACCACAGCTTGCATGGCCTAGACATAATCATGTCCAAGGAGCATATTGAAGTCCAAGTGGTCTCCTATCACCATGAAGTCAAATAAGATAGTCTTCCCACCCAAAGTAACAGGTGTTTGAGAAAGAATTCCCAAGGCTATACAATTTCTTCTATCAAACGCTAGTAACTGACTAGGAGTCGACAGAAGGCTGGGAGATCCCATGCCTCTCCAAGCACGAGCAGACAAAATACTAACTGAGGCTCCTTCATCAACAATACAATGAGCAATAATGTATGATTCAACTTTGACCTTTATCTGGAAAGGTGCATCAGAAGGAAGGCACGGATCAACTAGGCTATCCCAATCAAAGGAAGCAATCCGAGAGATTGGTGGGGGTTGATCCCAAGTGAGTTTAGTGCCCCCTTGTTTAGTAATTTATAAACTGGTAGTGAAGAAAATGTGACTAGTAGACACTTCACTCTCCAAAGGAAGAGTGGGATTGATCGATACTGAATTTGATTCAACCGCTTCATGAAAGTCACTCTCTGAAGGGAGAGTGGGATTGACCAAAGATGACATTGGTTCAATCACATCAAGATCACTCTCCAAAAGAAGAGTGGGATCGACCAAATGTGAGATTGGTTCAACCACTTGATCAACCAAAGGTTGAGTAGGTTGTTGATAAACTATAGGTTGTTCAGGAGAAGGAAATTCTTGAGTCTCGGACCACACTCTTCGCACCTCTGCAATAGCAGGGCATTGGTGAGTAAGATGATCTCCCTCGCATAGCTTACAAGGGAACTTAAGTTTGTACTTCGAATGACCAGTTTTCTCAATGGTGTCAACATGACTAGTAGTGGCTGACTATTTTCTCTCAACATGACTTGCAGAGGATGAGATCTTGCCTCCATCATGAACACCAGAGGCTGGGTGACTGGGTCCAACCTAACTAAGAGAGGTTGGTTGTTGAAAATATTCAGAATGTTCAAAAACGGGATGACCATGAAAGAAAACTCTTCGCACCTCCGTGATAGAAGGACATTTATAAGTAAGGTGGTCTCCCTCAAAAAGATTACAAGGAAACTTGGGATTGTGTTTTGAACGGGTAGTCTTTTCAATAGAGTCAACATGACTCACAGTGGCTAACGGATTGTCTTTAGCATGAACCACAGAGGCTAAAAGACTGCCCCCAGCATGACTTGCAGAGGCTGAGAGACTGGGTCCAACATGACCTACAAAGGTCAGATGGGCACCACCAACATGAACAATAGAGGCTGAATGGTTAGGATCAACATGCTTTGTAGCAGTTGAGTGTGTGCCCCCAGCATGAACCACAGAGGCTGGGTGGATGGATCCAACATGACTTGTAGAGGTTGGACGGGGAGGTTCAAATTTGTTACGGAGAGAAATTCCTATGGCTTGGGGTACCAAAACAGACAGATTTGACTCCATAAATCAATATTTCCCAATATGCAATAGAAATAAAATGTCTAACACCAAAGGATCAGACCTCGTACCTTATTCCAGACGGTTGAAGTAGATCCCCATTGAGCTTTCCAATCTTCATCTTGAATTGATATAATAATTCGTCAACAACAAGTAAACAATACAAGCATACTATATATCATGGTGTTAGATCTATTTGAGCATATTGTTGAGGCCTAGAAATTCACAGGCGGCAACAGTAAGGGATTCTCCCCAGTCAACATTCCCAACTAGCCCATTGACTATTTGGAATAGGGAATCCATCTGGTTTGCGGTTCGGCTACCGTAGGTCAAGAAACAAACACAGGCTTTACCGGTTGCGGCCCAACCCACCAAGTTTTTGTGTTTTTTTCCTTTAAGAAATGAAATGCAAGTGCCTAACTAAATGCAGGGTGATCAAGATGCAGGGAGTGGTCACAATGTGATGCGCAGGTTCTTACCTCTCATATTGTGCTCACAAGAAACCAAATCATATACAATAAGAAATAAACTAACTATCTAATCTATCCCTAGGGAGCAGAATTATCATGTTGGGTGAATAATACAATCAGCACATGCATTGCGAAATGTTTCAGATAGCTGAGACTTTCTTCCAAAACACATGAACACTTTACAAAGTATTTCAACAACCAGATAGCTGATTATTTATGAACGAGGCAATATTACTCACCATGGAACACCACATCACAAAAATAAACTTAAGAGTATCCCAGCAAGAACATAGGTTCAGAAATCAGAACATTCTCACAGTTAAAGAGTCACAGCTGAAAACGAAATAGTTCCTCTTCACATAGCTCAATTAAATACAGGTGATCTATTCCATATTGCACCTCTTCCAGCAAGAAAAGTTTGCATTCTCTCATGTAAAATGAAGTAGTTCCTCTTACAATAGATGGTTTACAAAATTTCCCAGGGAAAAATCCCTTTTCATTTCTACTTTCAGATCTTTTAAACTACAATTTGCGACCCTTGGGCTGCCTCCTCTCTCTCCTTCTCAGCTTCCCAACGCTTCAAATTCTTCTACGAACTATTAGTAACTGACAAGTCTTCAAGTTCCATCTCTTCATTGCCATTCACACTGTCTTTTCTTTTGCTTGTTCTTCTAGCCTCGGTTTGATCCACGCCGAAACGCTCAGCTATACCTTCGCGCCATCATAGTTCCACCAATCCCTTAGATCCCCCTGTGCAAAAACAGAAAAGCATCATTTGTGTATTTACATTACAAAAAAAAATAGCAAGATCTACTCATGCAACAACCATCCTGCAAGGAAATTACCAGGCATCGACACCACTACCTCGACCATGGCGGGAAACTTAGTGGCAGTTCAACAAGACTCACGTCGGAAAGGGAAATCACTCCGCAGGCGGGAAACCATTAATCGGACGCCGGAAGGGTAGGACATCGGAGGTTAAACGAGTCTCCCCAGCTGCAATGGCGGACGAGACCAGGGTTGAAAACATAAGCTAACCACCGGTGGGGAAAGACCAAATCGGACGTCGGTAGATACTCGCATCGGAAGCTCACTAGCTCTCCCCAGCCGGAATGGCAGGAGGGTATAAGCTACGGTCCGGCGATTTAAGACCAAAACGAATCGGACGTTGGAGGGATCCAGACTTTGGACGAATAAACAATCTTGGAGCCGCAACGACGGAGGGGCTGGATATTTGCAGCTTCCGATCTAACAACAAAAGAGGCCCTATCATAGGAAAAAATCAACAATTAAAACAGCGCTAAGGGTCTACTGCAGCCAAAGTCATTTTTTCTTTGCGAAGGATGCCCTGAAGAACAAGATTTTATTTTTCTTCGGCTGGTAAACCCGACATCCACGAATCGAACCAAAATTGAACATGGCACAAATAAATATGCGGGCATCCAACTTCAAAGTAAAACAAAAAGAAGATACACTCAAAAGGCCCAAGAGTTCAACGACCAAACTGAGCAAAAACGATGAGGAGGGGCCCAGAATTTAAATAAAGTAAATTTAGGGAGAATAGTTGCGGCAACAACAACTGGTGATTTTCTCATGAACCTAGATCTCTGGGTGACTTTTCTTTGAGTGGCAAGCTGTTTCTCAACCCAATGCATCAAATAAATTTTTCCAGCTATCCGGATTTCTCAAATGACCGAAGTGTGTACCTTAATCATTGATACTAGTCCAATTTGGGGAAGTGGAAACCGAGATCCTTAAGTCCAGATAACTTTGTCGGGGCCTGAGTATGAGTTTCATTATTGCTTCTGTCTTCAGGTGGCTAAAAGCGTGGACACCACAGGATTGCAGCAGATAGTAAACAACAGTATTCGTTTGTTCCTCGTTCCCATGCCATTTTAACACTTTTTGTGATTTTGGACTTTTGTTCCTTTCATTTGAGTCTTTCTGTGCGCCTTTCTTACTAAATTTTAATTTAGGATCCTCTATCCCATAGTTTCCTTTTATGTGAGTGGTGTGTTTTAAGCTTTAGCTCATGGATGGAGAGGATCTTTTGGCAATTCAGTACTTGTGATTCAGCACCGCTTTGATTTATGATGCTTTTATAGAAGTTTGGACTCTTTATTTGCCTTTTGGCACTTGCTTCTTGGCATGGGATCATTTATATTTAATACACTGTTCACCTTGCTTCTTTCCATGGGTCCTTTACTGTCGCTCCTTTGAACATTTTACATGTGACGTGGATGGAGCCCTGACATAGTACTCCAAACTCCTCAAATCCGGTTTATCTTGCAGGGATTAAGTAGGACTTCAATGCACACAGAGACTTCGAGAAAAACTGCTAGACTGGAAGAACTCAAATAGCAACACATAGTCTAACTACTCAAACATGTCCACCATTCCCGGAAATTTTGGTGTCTCTCAAATAAACACGAGTTAACTCCCTTTATTGAAACCAATAGACTTAAAACCAAAAAAAATGAAAACATGACTCAAAACAACCAACATCTTATTTATATACAAAACAAGAAACTCAAAGACCACCTCAAGAAAAATAAGGCTTGAGAACCAAACCATTGACTGGTAGGTTCTCTTCCCATCCCTGTAAATCCTGCAGCTTATAAGTAGCAGGGCCAAGTTTTGCTTTGATCTGACATGGGCCTACCCATAATTATTGGAACTTAGTATGCTTACCCTTCTCATCATGGGGATGATCCCATTTGAGAACAAGGTCTCCCACTTCCAAGTCCCTTTTCCCAGCTTTATGTTTGTCAAACCATCTTTTTACTATCTCCTGCTACTATTTAAAATGTTCTCTAGCCTTGGATCTAGACTCCTCTGCTTTCAGAAGATTATATGTCGTTATTTGGAGAACTTCATCATCAGACCCCCTAGATTCTTGAGCTAGTATGGAATCTGATAGCATGATATTGGGGGGCAGGATGGCCTCCTTACCGTACACAAGGGTATAGGTTGATATTCCTATTGCAGACTTGGGGGTGACTCTGTCATCCCACAGGTCGTTGGGTAAGGCTGAGTGCCAACTTCTTTGGTTTTATACTACAGTCTTCTTCAAAATTCTAATGAGGTTTTTATTAGAGGACTCGGCCAAGCCATTCCCTTGCGGATAGTAGTTACAAGAGTAATGTAATTTTGTCCCTTTATCATGAGCAAATGCAGTCAATTTAATTGATGAAAAATATTTAGCATTGTCAAAAACTAACGAAACTGGAACTCCAAACCTGGTCATGATATGATCTTGTAGGAAGCTGATGACTTCGTCTTCGTTTATTTTACGTAGTGGGATAGCTTCGACCCAGTGAGTGAAATAATCAGTAGCAGTAAGAATGTACTTGTACAGTAGGGAAGAATTCGGTTTTATTTCTCCAATAATGTCCAGCCCCCATTGTTCAAATGGTTCCATGACCATCACAGGCCTTAGAGGTGCTACTGCTTTAGGCAGCCTTCCACCGCATCTTTGACAAATATCACATTTCCTGACATGTGCATGTGCATCCTTAAAGAGCGTAGGCCAATAGTAACCAGCTCTAAGGATTTTGTGGGCTGTAGTGTCGCTTGAAAAATGTCCCCCAGCTGGACCATCGTGTAATTCAGACATTACTTTCTTAGCATCCTCTTTCTCCAAGCATCTCAGGAGGACTCCATTGTAGTTCTTTTGAATAATACACCTTCTACGATTTGGTAAGAAGCTGATTTCAAATGCAGAGCTCTCCTTTGTTTTGAACTCCAATGTTCTGGCAACAGCCCTGACTGCAAGTAATGCACAAGGTCTCTGTACCAGGACTCAGGAGCCGTGAACAAAGGACATACATCCATTACATGCAATTTGGATTCATCTTCCCATGCTTGTTCTTCGTTGTTTCTACTTCTAGTCATCAATTTTCATATACCTTGACCTTTCACTATAGTGGCTGGCTTGAATTCAAGGTCGTATTCTTGAAGGGCTGTGACCCAGTTGCCCCTTCTCTCTCCCAATTCTTTCTGAATGAGAAGAGACCTTACAGCTGGGTAAGGAACTATTACCTTGGTCCGATTTTTTAATATATAAGGCCTGAATTGCTTCACTGCCTTAAATACTGTGTATGCTTGCTTATCAATGGCTGGGTAGTTTAATTCAGCCCCTTGAATCCTAGTTCTCAAGAAAGAGATTGGGAATTCATCACCCGCGTCCTCCTTTTGGGTAAGCACGGCTTCCAATGAATCATTGGATGCAAAGGTATACATAATAAAGTATTTACCAAAGTCTGGGGTTTTAAGGGAGGGAGCATGTGCAACATCAGTCTTGATTTTGCTGAAAGCATTCTTTTCAGTTTCAATCCACTTAAACTGTGCATTTTGCTTGACCATCTGCTACAGTGGCTTAACAGTCTGGGCAAAATCAGGCACAAACCTTCGTACGAAATTTATTGTTCCCATGAAAGATTGCATTCCCTTTTTATTATGGGGCATAGGGATTTGTTCAATGGCCTTAATTCTTTTTGGGTCTATAGATATACCTCTCTTTGAAAGTATATGCCCCAGTAACTTTCCCTCTGTGACCGCAAAAATGCACTTCTTAGGATTGAGGGAAATGCCATATTTCCGGCAGCGTCGAAAATTTGCTTCAGGTGGAACGTGTGCTCCCCTCTTTTCTTCGAAAATATTGTGATGTCATCAAGGTATACCACAACACTTCGTCCGATCAGTCCATGGAAATCTATGTCCATAGCTCTCTGAAATGTCGCTCCAGCGTTAATCAGTCCAAAAGGCATCCTTCTATAGGAAAAAGTCCCCCATTTAGTTCTGAACGTTGTCTTCAATCTATCTTCCTCGGCTACTAACACTTGGTTGTAACCAGAGAACCCGTCTAACAATGAAAACAATTCAGAACCTGAAACCATCTGTAACAACTGCTCCATGGGAGGCACCGGATAGTTGTCTTTATCTGAGGCACGGTTTAAGTTTCTGAAGTCCACGCACAGTCTGATTTCTCCCGATTTTTTTCTAACTGGCACTAAATTTGACAGCCAATCAGAGTGTCTGACTTTAAAAATAATTCTGGCATCTAACAATTTCTTTACTTCGCTCTGGATTAGTGGCTCCAACTTCGGGTGCATCTTCCTTAACGGCTGTTGATATGGCTTGACGCCCACTTTAATAGGGACGATATGCTTGATGATGCTAGTGTCGTAGGTTTTCAAATATTGGTATTTCCATGCAAAGACATCTTTGTACTTTTTAAACAAACTGATGAACCTATCCCTCTCGACTGGTGAACAACATTTGCCGAGGTTCACAAACTTAGGATCCGTTTCAGTCCCTAAGTTTACTAGTTCGAACTGTAGAGTTGAGCTGTGCGTCTTCACGTTAGCGGGTCTTCTGAACTTTTCATTCAATTCAAACATCTTTTCTAACATTCTGACCCCTTTAGGAATGAAATTATCATATTTCATCTCAGCCTGATGTTTGTCATCGTCTATAATGGCTCCTTTAAAGATCTCATCATTTGTCAAACACTCGATTATTTGCTGGTCATTGTCAAATACTCGCAAGTTGGTGATCATGTCAAGTACTGAAGGCCTGAAAAGTAATTCAACAGAACATCTGTTATTAGTGGGTACCAGCCCGGTGGCTGATGTGGCCAAAAGATCAGCGGCCGCATTTTTCATTCTTGGGATTGAAATAATATTGAATGCATGAAAACATTTAAGCAAATCCCATACCTCGTTTTGGTAAGCTTTCAAGTGGGGAGAAACACAATGTATTTGATCCCTTATTTGCTTTACAACTATTTCTGAGTCCCCAAAAACTTTTAAATTACTTACCTTCAATTCAATCGCTTTCTTGAGTCCCTGCACCAGTGCTTCATATCCAGTTGTATTGTTAGTACATTCAAACTCTAATCTACATGACAGGAAATGTTTATTCTTTTGTGGATCAATAAGGACACATCCAGCCCCCGACCCTTCTAATGTCTTTGAGCCATCAAAAAATAAAGTCCAAAAATCATTAACTACTGAAAATGAATCTATTCCTACTGCTAAGTCTACTATGTTACAGTCAATCTCATCAGCCTGAGAAAAACGAAGGAGATCAGGCTAGGTGTTAGATGTGTCACTGGCCTCCTCTGCTTGATAGTTCCCTGGTTCCAGTTTGAGGAAATAGTTTCCAAACACAGGTTCGACCGATATATTCTTCTCATCCAGTTGAGTAACATTGTACTTCATGTGAGGTTCTCTCAAAACCTTAATCTGATTGGGACTTCCTTTGTACGGCAACCACAGGTGCAACCAATCTGAGGAAAAATATCCATTCAATTGAGCTGACCAATCTCTGCTCAAGACTAGGCTGTAAGCGTCTGGTATATTAGCCACCATGATGTTAATAACCTGGCATAATTTGTCATTTGATGCTAGATGGATTAGAACGTCCTCCATCTCACCAATTACCTTAACGTCTGTCCTATCCAATTGCACCACCCTCCACGTGGTTGGCTTAAACTGCTCATTGATTTTCTTACATACTGACACGGGCATGACATTAATTGACGCCCCTGAGTCTACTAAACAATTGTGAACATTATGGTTAAAAATTTCAAACATCAAGAGGAAGGGTGGTTGTTTAGTTTTAGACTTACCTCCAGTGCTAGCTTCTCCAATTTCTTCTTCGTCGAGAGGTTGATTGTCAGCAGGTCGCTCCTCTTCTAATGTTTCCAGTGATTTCAACAGTCTTTCTTTTTGTTGAGGTACTTTGCACATTTCAAACAGAGGGACATTTGCCTTTATATTTTTTAAATCTTCAACAACATCATATTCTATTTGTTGTTTAATGGACTGAGATTTATCAGCATTCACCTTTTCTTTGTTTAGTTCAGGAAGCGTTCTGTTCTTTTTAGGATCTTAGCTGGTAATAGTGAATTCCAGAGTCTTATCAGCCACGGATTTATCTTGAAATTTCTTCCTGATATTTCTTTGCAGCCTTCTGATCTTTGGGAGTAAAAGAATGTCATTGCTAACCATCCCTTGAATTCTAGTTGTCACGTTAGCCTCCCTGATATCTTTGTGTTTTTTAGTTATATTTTCTTCTGCATCAAGTAAGGAGACAGAACTCCATAATGCCATAGTCTCTTCTTCCTGTTCCTTTGTAGAAGTAGAAGCAGCATTTTCTTTCTTTTCATCATCATCTTCTTCCGTTAGTCTCGAATCCAACATCTGATTCATAACTAACGTCATCGAATTTATCCATTGTGGACAGTTCCTTTCGGAGTGAGGCTGTTGGTGAAAGGTGCAGAAATTTTCCATCCCTATCTCTGTCAGATTCATAGACGCAGTATTGTGAGGAGGAGGTTGGGACTGATTATTTTCCTCCCTTTTCTTATAATAAGGCCTGTAGAACTTCTGTGTTTCCTTCTCTTTTTCCAAGTCTATGATCTTATTAGACAGCTTTTGCATCATTTTGGCCATACTTTCATAATATGGTGCTTTCTCCTCTTTAGGCTTAGTGAACAATAAAGTTTTCCTTCTCTCTCCTGATTGTTCAGGGTAATCTTCAATACTCTCTCTTTCATCCTCCACCACTTCTGCTTCTTCATAGGTTTCTGTCAGAGTAGGCTTGGACCTACCTTTCGCAAACATGGCCAGATCAGGACCCAAAGATGAAGTATAGTACTCAATTAGTACTTTGTCTGAAGGCTTGTCTGTTTCAGAAAAGTTCTTAAGATATGCTGCGAACCTTTGTGTGAAACTGTGCACCTTTTCCTTTTTTTCCTTATTCAGTGCACATAGTCCTTTCATCAGGGCTGCGTGAGTCTTTTGAACTGCATACTTACTCCTGAAAATTCTCTCGAAAGTATCCCAATCCGGGATAGAATTAGCAGGCAACCCAAAGTACCAAGATGCAGCAGCTCCTTTGAGGGTATGCGGGAAAAGTCTGCACACTACATCTTCATGTTCCCCAGCCCTCAGACCTTCTATTGCCAAGTAGAAAATTTGTAGGTGATCGTCCACTAGGATATTCTCATTGGGGTCAAATTTAGGCAGTAACTTCTCAAAGGCTTGAGGTAGGTCATGCAAAGGGGGAGTCAGGTTTAAGGGTGACCTGGCTTTCGATGCAGGTGGTGGATTAGGTGGATTGGGAGGAGGTTGATTTGCGTTAACACCGGCCATGATTTGAGGTGGAGAGTGAGGAGGTGAACCAATAGGGGTGTGAATAGGAGAAATGTAAGGGGTTTCTGGGCCTTCTTGATTCAAAGATAGCTCAACTTCTTGCAAAGTAGTCTCTACATGTTCTTCCCAGTCTCAAACCAACAATGAATCTTCTGCTATAGGACAGTTTTTCTTCTTGTACTCTCTTCTAGGTAAGTCAGGGATAATTGGTAACCCTCCAAGCTTCTTTATGTATGCCCGAGTGTGTCTTCTTAGGTCGTTAACTACTTCGTTACCAACAGCATATAGATGTTCTCTTTTTTCTTCTTCCGGAATTGGATTGTGTGGTCCACTACTTTCAGAATTGTAACCAGCGGAATAATCTTGGGAAAATGGGTTTCCTCGGCCAGCCATGCACTGGCGGCCCTCCTTCTAGCGCCAAAACTATTGAGGCCTGGAAATTCGCAAGCGGCAACAGTAAGGGATTATCCCCAATCAACGTTCCCAACTATCCCGTTGACTGTTTGGAATAGGGAATCCGTTCAGTTTGCGGTCCGGCTACCGTAGTTCAAGAAACAAACACAGGCTTTACCGGTTGCGGCCCGGCCCACCGATTTTTTGTGTTTTTTGCCTTTAACAAATGAAATGCAAGTGCCTAACTAAATGCAGGGTGATCAAGATGCAGGGAGCGGTCACAATGTGATTCGTAGGTTCTTACCTCTCATCTTGTGCTCGCAAGCAACCAAATCAGATACAATAAGAAATAAACTAACTATCTAATCTATCCCTAGGGAGCAGAATTATCATGTTGGATGAATAATACAATCAACACATGCATTGTGAAATGTTTCAGATAGCTGAGACTTTCTTCCAAAACACATGAACACTTTACAAAATATTTCAACAACCAGATAGCTGATTATTTATGAATGAGGCAATATTACTCACCATGGAACACCACATCACAAAAATAAACTTAAGAATATCCCAGCAAGAACATAGGTTTAGAAATCAGAACATTCTCATAGTTAAAGAGTCACAGCTGAAAACGAAATAGTTCCTCTTCACATAGCTCAATTAAATACAGGTGATGTATTCCATATTGCACCTCTTCCAGCAAGCAAAGTTTGCAGTCTCTCATGTAAAATGAAGTAGTTCCTCTTACAATAGATGGTTTACAAAATTTCCCAGGGAAAAATCCCTTTTCATTCCTACTTTCGTATCTTTTAAACTACAATTTGCGACCCTTGGGATTCCTCCTCTCTCTCCTTCTCAGCTTCCCAACGCTTCAAATTCTTCTACAAACTATTAGTAACTGACAAATCTTCAAGTTCCATCTCTTCGTTGCCATTCACGCTGTCTTTTCTCTCGCTTGTTATTCTAGCCTCGATTTGATCCATGCCAAAATGCTCAGCTATACCTGCACGCCATCGTAGTTCCACCAATCCCTTAGATCCCCCTGCGCAAAAACAGAAAATCATCATTTGTGTATTTACGTTACAAAACAAAATAGCAAGATCTACTCATGCAACAACCATCCCGCAAGGAAATTACCAAGCGTCGACACCACTACCTCGACCATGGCGGGAAACTTACTGGCGGTTCAACAAGACTCACGTCGAAAAGGGAAATCACTCCACAGGTGGGAAACCATTAATTGAACGCCGGAAGGGTAGGACATCGGAGGTTAAATGGGTCTCCCCAGCCGCAATGGCGGATGAGACCAGGGTTGAAAACATAAGCTAACCGCCGGTGGGGAAATACCAAATCGGACGTCGGAAGATACTCACATCGGAAGCTCACTAGCTCTCCCCAGCCGCAACGACGGGAGGGTATAAGCTACGGTCCGACGATTTAAGACCAAAATGACTCGGGCGTTGGAGGGATCCAGACTTCGGACGAATAAACAATCTTGGAGCCGCAACAGTGGAGGGGCTAGAATTTTGCAGCTTCCGATCTAACAACAAAAAGAGGCCCGATCATAGGAAAAAATCAACGATTAAAACAGTGCTAAGGGTCTACTGCAACCAAAGTCATTTTTTCTTTGTGAAGGCTGCGCTGAAGAACAAGGTTTTATTTTTCTTCGGCTGGTAAACCCGACATCCACGACTCGAACCAAAATTGAACATGGCACACATAAATCTGCGGGAATCCAACTTCAAGGTAAAACAAAAAGAAGATACGCTCAGGAGGCCCACGAGTTCAACGATCAAACTAAACAAAAACGATGAGGAGGGGCCCAGAATTTAAATAAAGTAAATTTAGGGAGAACAGTTGCGGCAGCAACACATATATAATCCATAATGTAAAAGCATTTGACATATTCCAACGGATACAATATTCAATCAAATACACATCATTCGACAGGAAAAGATAGTTCTTATTAATATAAATCAGAGATTACAAGATAGATACAACCTCTGACGGCACGTCTGCGAACCGGAGAAACTGAATCCCCCACTTGGGCCTCCACCACCTCAATCCTCCATCTCACAATAGCAAGCTCACTAGCCAAAGGAAAGCTTAGGAAGAACACAAAAGTGCTCCAAAGGGACAAAGGGATGCAGACTCAAGTATAAATTCCGGCAACAATGGACTATAGTTTCTTTGCTTTCAATCTCTCTATATGCCTTCAATGTACCAAGGGGTTCCTTATATAGCTTCACAAGGGATAATGAAGGGTCGAATCTGAGCGATCTCAAGGCATATGGAAGGCCAGGAGTCGAATGAGTTGGATCCATGTCAAGGAAAACTCCAAAAGTATTTGGATTATGCACACATCCCGATGTACGCGTTTATATGGGTCAAAACCGCGTAGGTATGTGGTTATCGGGTAAAAATCCGTGTATATCATTTTTCATATAGTTTTAGGGATGATCAATGAAACATCAAAGGATAAAAGATGGTCCATGGGGTCTAAAGAGTCTGCAGCAGGATAGGGGAAGGCCATACAAAGTCTGATTTACCTGGAGTGGTGAAATCCGCTATAACAGATGCCCCCTAATGTGTGAGGTCAGAGGGGTCATACGATGGCCGAAATACATTATAAGTCCATCCCAGAAGTGGAGTGATGAAGGATCCCAAATGGAAGACCAACCATCCAATCAGCATAGTACAATGATACAACACTGCATATAACTGCAAGTACGTATAGCAGTTCCAGATACATAAGAGTACAATGGCCATGAATAGGCATAATACATGATATCACATATGTGGTCATCGCCACATACAATATACATAGATCAGAATCTCCATGATGAAGATATACAAAAGACCATGATCTCCAAAATGGCTGAAGATACAAAATAGATCAAGATCTCCATAGTGGCTGGACATATCCGACATACACTGGAATGAAGTCACGAGAGCTGAAATCTCATGAACACTGGCACGATCAAGGAGGTAGCATATAAGAGATGCCATCATTCTGGAAGGTCTTCTACACAAACTGCTACGAGTACATGTCCTACTATGCGAATAGAGGTGTCGAGGTCGAACATAGTAGTCCATCGTCTGATTACCAGTCATTGATGTATACCATTAACAGACATGAGATTACCCACCGATAATGAAAATGGGAATGAAGGTACTAGAGTGCAAACTAACAAGTGTGAATAGATGTGTTGAGGTTGAACACTTGAGAGGATCCATCGATCAGGGGACATTGATGTATTCCCAAGAAACTGTCGATGGCGAGAGAACCTACCACTGATGACTACAAGTCTCAAGGTACTCAAAAGGACTCTAGATTCCAATCCCAGAATAAATGATCTGAAGTCGATGGGATGAAATCCATTGGAAGGAGGGCATTAAGGCATCCCCCATCATCCAACACGAGGTACTCAGCAAAGCTATCTAATGTGGAAGGAAACGATCATAAGGTTCACGAACCAGTAATTGTACCGAGAATGGCCGACATGCAAAGTCAAGAAAACTGAGGAATGGCCGACACAGGTTTCAACTTCCTTCCAACAAGAGCATAACGGTCTATGGTGACTGAATGAAGGCAGCATAGAATCGATATACAAACTGGGACATCTCTATGACACAGGAGGCATCAACAAAGGCTCCATAGGGACTAGAAGCTTAACCAGTCAATGGAGATAAACTCAGATAAATGAGTACATCTCCTAAGTCAAACTATAACCCAACCAATGGATGTGATATACAGTGCTTTGTTCGAAGGCGACATGACTCGACACCTGCCAAAGATAACATCTTTCCTTGTCCATCTTTTTGTGTTTTTTATTTTTTTGGACTTTTTCAGTTATTTGAAGAGCTTGAAAAAAGAATAAACTAGCTTTATAGTTACAAACTAGGAGGAGACGAGTGTCATCAGAGAAAACAAACTATTTCCAAGCAGTGGAACATACCTATGCTCAATGCAAGGATACATGTGTAGGATATCGACACTCGAGGGAAAATCCCCTCCCGATAAAATGGGAATCAAGCTGCGAAGGATATAAAAATGGCTCTGCATGGCTAGACATGAGACAAGCTTGGGCTATATGGTTGAAATGCAATGTCAGGGGAGCCGGCATAAAGCTCAATAAGGTAGGCAAAGCTCATGATAATGCATTCACAACTTGACGTAACGGGAGTCCGGAGGGAAACAGGCCAGCATAAGATCAAGAGGAGTATGAGGCCCTTATGAAATGTCATGGCAGTACTATACAATGGACTCCCACACCCTAACGGATAAAACGTCCGCATGGGCACCAAATGCAAATAAGGCGCTAACTAGGGTACCCATGTAAGGTGAAGCTCTACCACTCACATCATGCCACTTCTAAAGAAGCAAGAAGGTTCCATGACATAATAGAGTGGGTTCGTACCTAAGGTCATGGTGTAATGGTCATAAGGTCATGCAAAATGAAAATGGTGGTGAACCTAACCTATGTCCCAGTGTAAACATTATACCTAAGATCAGTACGAACGGGTCAATCCAATGGCTGAAACGGCACTGAAAATGGTCTTCTACATCACAAATTATGTTAGAAACGGTCCAAAATGGTTAGAAACTGTCAAAACTATAGGAAAGGGGGTAAATTTTTTCAAATATTTGAAAATTTTTCTATAAATAGTAAAAAACATAAATCATTTTAAACTTTTACCCATTGGAGCTCTGATTTCCAACTCCAAATTCTAGGAGATCCAACCAGCGGAATTCACAACCGTTTCTTCCGGGTAGTTACTCATGCTCTCCTCATGCATTTCAATATAATTTTTGTTGATTTTCATGGTGGAATGAGGTAGTTTAGGCCATATCTACATGAGCACTGTGGCCCACATGGATATCGAATATTTTTCCATGTATAGGACTGGCTATATGCGGAAAAGAGGCTAGAACCCGCGTACATACGCGGTTGTTTGCAAAACAGTCGCGTATGATGCTGCGCAAGTAAATTTATAAGAATCTAATGGGAAATACGGAAATTTATTTTGTAGGATGGTGCTAGAATGGAGAGAGCGCGAGCATGGTGAAGTAGAGGAAGTTGTAAGGGCTGACGTGATGGCTCAAAAAGCTCTTCGAGCATGCAGACTCTACAAGTTTTGGTGCCTTGGTGGTTTGAGGGCCAAACCAAGACTGCTAGAGATGCTGGTAGACTATTGGGATCCAGACTCAGAGTCCTTGAGGATAGATGGGATGTCTCTCACCATAGAGGTGGAAGACATATACTTTATCACAAGTCTATCTAGACGAGGGGAGGTGGTGAACCTTCATTCCCGAGGTTGGCCAGGAGGTGGGCTTACTATCGATGAGTACGTAGCTATATACTACTACCCAGATACTGAGAAGATGGGAATTCAAGTCCCCACCAATGCTATACAGGTGCTGGGTCTAAAGGCTATACTACTGACGCTGGGTAGGATAGCAAGCTTATCCTAGCGGCCACTGATGTTCTATGCGGTGGAGTGTATGAGACCGACCATATACGACTGGATTACTACACTACTGAGCAACATGAAACACTAGCTCAGTGAGTGTAAGGCAGGCCGGATACAGAATTTCAGGTTCAGCAGCATATTGAGCATGTTTTTCTTTGAGCGTGTTCCGGGATTGAGCCCTAGAGTGGACGATCCTCTCCATGGGGTCCGAGATCCGGCCCAACAACGTTGGGCAGATGCTATGCACAGACTGGGGGGTGGTAGGGTGGCCAACCCATATCCAGCTGACTTCTTTCCATGGTGGCGATGATAGATTGTTGCCATAGATGACTACCCCTATGGAGGGATATATTTATGGGGGGATCCGGACATGCCATTGCCACCAGGATTGGCATATGGAGAGATAGGTACCAAATCTCGACTCTCACTCTTTTTCAAAATTTTTTGAGTTATTTAATTTTTTTGTATTTTCTTGATTATGTGGAATCAAAAAGACATGTTTTTGTGTGACAACACATAGTGACATCTACCATTCATGTGCATATGTGGGACCATGATGACTAGAGGTCTTCCCACGTCATAGACTGAGGGGAAGATGGGATGACATCACAGGTGTGGATGCGGAGCGAACGCTCTAGAGCATTCATACCAACTTCGTGCGACTGACACATAGGTTTTCCATGGCGCAAGTTGAGGACTTTCCTGAGGCCATGCAACGACAGGTGGTGGGCGTGCCACGCACATGGGTGCACTTATTTCGGCGGCTAGCTAGAGCCGTAGTGACGTATCATGATCACAACCCTCCCCCTCCACAGGATTAGATACCTGGGAGTGTATATGTTTTGTACGACCATGTATTATATGATGGAAGCTTTGAAAGCTCCACTTTTTTATATGACACTATGTATTGCCACATTTTGATATATATAAAAGGTTTTATGGTGATCAGTTTATTTATTTACATGTGTAAAAATGTTTGTGATTAATTTATTATGAATGAAACAAATGCCAATCTAACACGTAGTTATCATATGAGTCAGCAACTTGATTATCATTTCTTGGAATGTGTATATATGTGATATTGTCAAATTGTTTTTCTAACAATCTCACACGTAAGATTCTTCTCAATAACGTCGGATCTCTAACATGGTACAAGCCATTGAGTTGTGACACTACTAACTCCGAATAAAGACGTACCTCAAGAGATAGAACACCATGTGAAATGGCATCCCGTAGAAGCTCGATAACGGCACTATATTCAGCAACATTGTTGGACGATGGCCATAGACATACACCTCCTAAAGACAGTACCTAACCCATAGGAGTATAAATCACCCAAGCAGCAGAGGCTGAGTGCTGAGTGTGATGGCTTGCACCATCCATGAATCCTATGTAGGTGGAAGATTCCATTCACATCTGCCAAAAGAAACATAAACTAATCAAAAACCCAATCACGATATAAAACACCTAACTATGCAAAGCTGTACAATAATATATAGCAAGCAGCCTTGGCTAAAGATCATGCATAGTATTTTTTGAGATAGAGCCCATTTCGAGGCTCCTCCAAAGATGTTCCTTGGTAACCGACTAACTCATAGGCACCCTTCTCTAAGACATGCTTGACCACATAAGGACCACGCCACATAGGATTAAATTTCCCTACCCCCAAGGGTTCTTTCAATTGATCCCACAAAAGGACCAAGTCTCCTTCACTAAACACTCTTGGACGGACAGACTTGTCATATTGAACCTTAACGCGAATTTTATTAACCTCTAGAGCCACAAAGGCATCTCGATGCTGCTCATCAAGTTGCTTGAGGTGAACCAAATGCTCCTCCAAAGGTGAAGTGTCTGGTAAGAGTTCCACAGCTAGATTCAACGAAGGAATCTCGCATTCAACCGGCAATATCGACTCCACTCCATGCACAAGATGATATGGAGAAAAACCAGTGGCAGTCTTAACCGTGGTTTGATATGCCCACAAAGAAGGGTATAACATAATATGCCAATCCGTCTTGCTCTGTGCGATGGTTCGTTGGAGAATGGACTTAAGTGATTTATTCACTGCTTCAACCTATCCATTCACTTGGGGGTAGTAATAAGAGGAGTGCTCTTGCTTATACCCTAAATTGGATGCCAACTCTTCCATCATACAGTTCTGAAAGTGCGAGCCATGGTCAGTGACAAGCTCTTTTGGAATCTCGAACCAAGTAATGATTTGGTTGAATACGAAGTGAGCGGCTGTCTCACTATCGGATTTTACTGTAGGCATTGCCTCATCCCATTTCGTGAAATAATCCACAGCCACTATAATATGATGGTGCCCCCCAGCCGAAGCTAGGATGCAAACCATAAAATTGAGCCCCCACTTGGTGAAGGGACCGGCAATGATAATGGGATGTAACGGGGCAAGCTTTGAGCGCATATTTCATGCAAACACATGGCAAGGGTGGCACATCTTGACTGCATCAACACAATCTTTAAAGATCGACGCCCAGAAATAACCCGCTCTCAAAATATTTTGAGCTGTCGAAAGCCCAGATAAATGACCACCACACGCCCCTCTGTGGCAATCATTCAGCACAACCTCATCCTCCTCATGAGTTAAACAACGTCGTAAAATGGAATCTACCCCATGGTGGTACAAAGTATTGTCTACTATAAGGTAGTTTTTAGAGACGCGACGTAATTGTCATCGTTCATCTCGCGAGAGGTGAGTAAGGGTCCTCTATGTTTGCAGATATACTATGATATCTTCATACCATGGGTCAGATGTGGAGATTAAGAAGATGTGTTCATCGACAAATGTATCTTCACAAACCAACTCCTCAGCCTCGCTCAGGAAATCCAATATAAGCTCTACAAAAATTAACGACTTCTTCGACTTTGCCGAAACAAATTCGAGATCGAACTCTTGCAGAATGACAATCCATTTATTATACTTTCCCCCAATCATCCTTCGTGTGAGGACCAACTGAAATGGATTGACATGGGCCACAACCGAGGTCTAGCGAAGGAGAATATAATGTCTTGAATGCTGAACCGCATGTATGGTCTCTAAAGCAAGCTTCTCGACATGAGAATAAAGAATCTCTGTGTCAATAAGGTTTCGGCTCAGATAATAAATGGCATGCTCCTAGAGCTCCTCATCCTCCTGAACTGATACCATACCAATCGTCTCTAAAGATGCGGCCACATATAATAGGAAATCACAGCTATAATCCGGAGGACTAATCACCGGGGCCGATGCTAGGGCTCACTTAAGTGCATCGAAGGACTCTTGGGCTCGCTCATCCCATTCAAAGGGAGTATCCTTCTTCAAGAGATGCACGAAGCCTCTATTCATATTGGAAAAGTTGACCACAAATCTTCATAAGAAGTTTTCCATACCTTGCAAACACTAAAGATGACGAATATTCTTCGGGGGAGACAACTGAAGTATTGCCTCAACCTTTAAGGGATCGACTCTTATGCCCTCCTTTGAAACGATGAATCCTAGTAAACGACCTGACTTCACACAAAAGATGCACTTATGAGTATTTAATCAAACCGAATAGTGGTGACATATTTCGAAGACCAATCTCAAGTGATATGAATGATGCATTCTCATATGAGAATGAGCAGCGGGGTCATCCAAAAATACTTCAATAATAGACTTGAGATCATGGAAAATCAAGGTCATCACCCGCTGAAATGTATCTCCTGCATTTTTAAGGCCGAAAAACATCTTCCGATATGCAAACATTCCCCAAGGACAAATAAATGTAGTCTTGTGTTGGTCCTCAGGTTTAATCTGGATCTGATTATACCCGGAAAATCCGTCCATAAAGGAGAACACCTCGCTACCCGCACACTCATCCACATTCTGATCTATAAATGGTGTGGGGAAGTTATCCTTAGGACAGGCACGATTTAAATCATGCAAATCAGTGCATATTCAGATCGCTTCCTGCTTCTTATCCACTGGAATGGGGTTTGAAACCCACTCCGTCAAGGGAATGGGATAGATCAAACTGGCTTTCAACAGCTTCTCTATCTCTACCTTAATGGCAGGTGCTTTCCTAGGATTCACGGCACGTAAACGTTGTCAAATAGGCTTAGCGTTGGGTAAGTCTTAATCTCATGTTCGAAAATCCGAGTGTCGATACCTAGCATCTCATCATAAGACCAAGCAAAATATCACGGAATTCCTTCAATAGCTCGGTATATTTGAGAATCTCAGCATGCGAACATTCTGCCCCAATATAGACATTCTCAATGGTGCCAGGATTTCGAGAGATGTTGATATAAATCATGGAAGATATGTTCGCCATGTTCCCATCAGCCATTTGACCAGGAGAGATTAATCGAATCATGGGACTACCAACTCTCTGACTATGAATCTCCCTATAATACTCATGCTCCAAACGGTCAAGCGGTGGAAGGAAATATGATATATGATAAAGTTCCTCCCATGGCGGCTCGATTCCCGATATAGCCTCGATGATCACTTCATCTGAAGGGAAAACTGTATCCAGGCAGTTGTGGGCATGAGAAGACTTTACTGCCCATGCCGGAAGCACATAGGGGTCTTCCTCTTCCATCCGCGAAGAGGAAGAACAAGGCTCTGCAACATTCTCAAGATTGGCTTGATAAGCTATCATGGTTGCAGGAAGTGGCACGTTGGTCTCAACAGGCTCACTCGAAATACTCAGTGTAGGAAGAATCCAAGGATCTTCCATATGATTCATGCGAAAAGACACTGAGGTCGTAGAAGTCAAATCCTTATCGAAACAAGATCCTATCATGAGGACTGGCACAGGACAACTAAAGATTCCCATGAGGGATGGATACATGCCTACACCCACACTCCCAGTTGTCGGCTGAGAGTGTTAAACGACCAGGACCGAAGCTCCCAAAGATGCAATAACAGGGGAATTCTTGAATGTCATTTGATCAATCGTTACAATCTTCCCGTTATGTGGAAAGCATACAACACGGAACAACGAAGAAGCAACGGCTTGCATACTATACATCCAGTTCCGACCCAGCAAGAGATTGTAGTCGAGGGGCGCATCAACCACCTCAACCTCTATCACAATGATATTTCCCCCCAAATGGACTTTAAGGGACGGAATGATTCCATGTAGCCTAAAATATCTCCCATCAGAAGCCGTTAACATAGTCGCTGATTTCGACAACTCAGGAGAACCAAGACCCTTCCAACAGGACAAAGACATCACAGATGCAGCAGGGCCCTCGTCAATCACAGTGCGCTTAACGATCATATTAAGACATTCTACGTGTACCAAAAGCGACACATAGTAGGGCAAGCGAGGATGATGACCTGTGGTTTCAAATTTGATCACTGAGAAAGAATAATCACCGTTCACACCAAGAGCAGAAAGCAAAGCCTTCCTTTGCGAAGGACAACTCTGAAGCACTTCCAATGCACACATCGCACAAGGAGTATGGCCCAAATCATCAACAACTGAATAATTCTGGGTGGCTCGAGCATTTGGATTATGCCCCGAGTGCTTAAGTACCCCCTTAGAAATGCGAGGTGTAGCCTCAGGTTTATCCGTAGGTTTCTCAATGTGTAAAGGGGTTCCTAGTGGATCAGGTTCTTTGCCTGGGTTGGGTTGTGATGATCCATAATCCTTCGCACAAGTCAAAACCTTGGCAGCACAGACCATGTAAATGCACCCACGAGCACTAGTCTCTGGTGGATCATTCTCACTATATTGCTTCTAGGACTTCGAGTTCATATTCTGGTTTTGCGGTAAAGGGTTCGTTAGTACAGCTGGGCCTTGTGCTAAGAGTCTTGAAGCTTCATCAATTCGGGGGCACAAGTAAGTGAGGTGATCATCCTTACATAGCTTGTAAGGGAACTTAACCTTATGTTTCGCTTGCTTTTCCCCACCAGCATTCTGACCGTTCTTGTCATTATTGGTAGCATTCTCATTCCTATTCCTACCCTTTCGATTATTATTCTTACCCTTTTTTCTATTCCGTCTGGGTTGCTGGTTACCCTTCTGGTCCGACAATTGCACAAAAAGTACATTCGCCATTTGCGTGGGTTGAGACGAAGCCATAGCTTGTCCCAAAGCAGACTGGTTGAGCGACAATTGATTAACTTATTTTGCAACCGAATCTATAGGTTTCGCACTTGCACAACCCACAATGCCATCGGCATGTGGTCCAGGTTTGACCTTGGGATCAAAACTAGAATGAGGAGCGTTAGGAATAATCTCATACAACAAACCGGACTGAGCATAAATCAAGTCCGGTTCCTGCGCCCTAGAGATTTCTTGTCCCTCATTCTGCACTCCAGATGTAGAAACATCCTTCGCGATATATGGCAATAAACACTTGAGGAACCGCTCGAGAAGGAACTTCAGCAGTATAAAAGATTTAATTAATCTCTTCCGTCTACGCCCCTCCTGAAAATGATCAGAAATTGAGTGGCTTTATCTTGCCGAAATGTTGACAAGAGTTCAGTACCAACGTCATAGCGCACTGGTAGCTGGAAGTGATTAAGAAAAGTCATCACAAGATCGTCGAACAAGGTAAAAGATCCCTTTGGTAACTCTATATACCATTTCGCAGTAGGCCCCATGAGGGTGCGTTGAAATAGTCACAAGCAGACTGAGTCCTGATGTAACGAATTCGAAGAGCACCAAAGGTGAAATGTGGTAACGTGTTCGCTCGGATCCTCTCCCGGTTTGCCTTCGAACTTAGGTATGTCCGAAGGAAGCTTGGAAGGGACAGCCGGCCAAGCTGGGTCATGAGCCACGGTATCGTTCATAAGTCTCGATAAGTTAGGAAGGTTAAGCGTCATGAGGAAAGGGAGCCTAGGATGATGAGGTCGATGGACCGCTCCCTGGTTCACATAGGTTTGAGCACCACCATGGCCTTGGCCATAGTGTCCTCCTCCTGTCTGACCCATATAGGGTGACGTGGAAGTACCATAGTAAGGTGGACCTTGACTAGTAGGAGCTACGAAGCCATAATTAGGAGGGTAAGCAGGTTGTTGATACCCGCCTCTGTAAGGTGAAGAAACCTATCCATACTGCGTCCCGTAATAAGGTCCATAGGTCATCGCATGTGATGTCCCATTAGACACTCCATAGGTAGGAAGATAAGCTCTAGAAGGGGGAACATAAATACCAGAAGTAGGTATATATGCCCCCGACGTAACAAGATGACCACTATAAGCGTGAATATAGCCTCCCAAAGCAGCGGGTGGTATATGAACTTGAGACACAATCGGCCTAGTAACCGCAGTATGGACCTAACTCGTAGCCATATATTGGCTCGAAGGACCACGTGGATAAGGTGGAGGATGTACATTTGAAGAACTCGGAATCGAGGACGAAGGAATCTGAGTAATAAGATATGTACTACCCCCTATCGTCACCCGTCTCGGACCTGGTATCCTAATGGGATCACTAACCCTAGAACTAGGAGGGGGATGAAATGTAGCTTCCACCACTGGGATGAAAGGTGCAATGTGACTAGTACTCCCAAACTTCTCCGCAAGGTAAGGAATGGGATTGCCCCCAGGCATAGTGCTAGGCTCAAAGTCAGATTCGACATGAAATGTCAAATCGTGCATAGTAAAACCAGTCGTAGCATAACTACCGTAGCTAGTGTTGGCAGGTTCAAAGTGAGTCTCGGCATCTTCTGGCATTCCATACCAGTAATGTGTCAATGGGGAATCAGCCCTAGGGTGAGTAGGTCTATCGTGCAAAGATCCTATCTGGGAAATCACAGGACCGAACTCAGCTAGGTCAGGTGTAGGATCGTATGTAGGAGTAAATTCCCCATCGTCAACACGAATGGGAGGAGGTGGCTAAGGAATATTCTTTGAATGATCCTCCATGGTGTGTGAATCAGTGTGTGACATAGTCCACCTGGACAGTCTAGGTCTCTCTCCCAAAGGAGGAGGAGAAGTGGAAGGCGAAAGTCCTGCTAACCAACGAGAACGGCATGGAACCGCACTCGAATCCACAATGACTCAAAATAAAAATAGTAAAGACTCTTATTTACGTAAACCTTAGGCCAACTAGCATGCACAGAGAAATCACTAATAAAATATAAATCCAAATGCAAGCAAACAAGGGCTGGATAAGTGAGCTCCCGAATGAAGCAGGTATGTCTCGCCTAGCAGAGGCCTGAGACTCCCATACACAACAAGTGGAGGTACGTAACCAATTATTGTGGCCCTCAGCTTAAACACGTAAAGCGACTATGCTGTCCGACCCCAACCTGGCCAGGACACTTGCAGAATAACCTCTACAAGTACCCCCTCGATATCCTAGGTAAGGTCACTAAGGTCACCTCAATATAATCAAAGCTCAAGTGGACAGTCACAGGCAGGATTGACCGTATGGGTAGGGTAGCAAATCCCGAAACTCTCTAAAGAGCCCCCAGATATGAATAAAATCCTGGAAATATCTCCAGTGCTACTCAGTTATGACTAGGGGTCATCCCAATCAATAACTGCTCACACTGCCTCGTGCTTAACTCCCGTTTGAGAGGAGGATCCTGAGAACGATGGTTATACCAAGGATTTCACACACTCCCTGGACAGATACCTAGATGTTGTTGTTTAGTGATCTTGGAGAATTGACTTACAATGAACTATTCCAAGATCCTAAAACCTAAGCTTGTTGGTGCACCCTAGAAAAGAAAAGAGTGTAATTCATTTTAATTAGTGTTGATTTTAGTTGGCTTTATTACTCAAAAATAGGATATGGTCGTGCAACTAGTGGTGTTATGATGCAACATGAAGTAAAATGCACACCGTAACAATCAATGCAAATGCATTGTGTCCGTGTAAATAGGGTATGCTACTATGTGAAATGCACAATTCTTCTTCAAATGATGAATGCAAATTTTTCCTATATGAAGTCCTAACTAGTACTCCAAAGCAAATCTAGATCTAGTGCAAGCACAATGCAAAGTGCAAAATACAATGCATGATGATAAGCAAATGTTTTTGGATTTTTTGAAAATATAAGAGATGCAAAAAGCAAAAGAATGATTCTACCACCCCCAGACTCTACAAGCACACAGAGACAACATCCAAGAAAAGCACTAAGGTAAAAGAACTCCAATGCACTAATCTCAAACAAAAAATCGAAAATGCCATGACAAGAACTTTCCTATAAAAAAAAAAAATTAGGCTAAAGAAAACGTTTCCGGTCAGAAACAGAGGTCAAAACAGACTCAGGCAGTGCCAAAGGAGACTCAACAACTAACATCATTCACCCAACAACCAATTAGCTTCAACAAAAAGGGAAAAATCCAGGGTATACCCGACTGTTCACAGTAAACCCACGTGTATACGCGGAAATCACAGAGTAAACCACGTGTATACGCGACTGTAAATCAAAAACCCACGTACAGGAAGAAAAGGTGCATAAGACAAGGCAAATAGATAGGCTGAGACAAACTTCACTCCAATCAGACTCTACCAGGCATACATGCCCCCAGACCCGACACAGAAACGAGAGAGAAAGAGAAATTCAAATACATTGAATGCCGAGAAAATCACCCCCAAAGGAAAACTACTAGGAACTCCCCAGTGGAGTCACCAATTCTGTTACAGAGAGAAATTCCTATGGCTTGGGGTACCACAATAGACATCTTTGACTCTAGAAATCAATCTTTCCCAATATGCAATAGAAATAAAATGTCTAACACTAAAGGATTAGACCTCGTAACTTATTCCGGACGGTTGAAGTAGATCCCCGTTAAGCTTTCCAATCTTCAGCTTGAATTGATATAATACTTCCCCAACAAAAATTAAACAACACAAGCATACTATATATCATGGTGTTAGATCTATTCTAGCATATATAATCCATAATGTAAAAGCATTTGACATATTCCAATGGATACAATATTCAATCAAATACACATCATTGGACAGGAAAAGATAGTTCTTATTAATATAAATCATAGATTACAAGATAGATACAACCTCTGACGGCACCTATACAAACTGAAGAAACGGAATCCCCCACTTGGGCCTCCACCACCTCAATCCTCCATCTCACGATAGCAAGCTCACTAGCAAAAGGAAAGCTTGGGAAGAACACAAAAGTGCTCCAAAGGGACAAAGGGATGCAGACTCAAGTATAAATTCTGACAACAATGGAATATAGTTTCTTTGCTTTCAATCTCTCTATATGCCTTCAATGTACCAAGGGGTTCCTTATATATCTTCACAAGGGATAATGAAGGGTCGAATTCGAGCGATCTCAAGGAATATGGAAGGCCAGGAGTCGAATGAGTCGGATCCATGTCAAGGAAAACTCCAAAAGGATTTGGATTATGCACACATCCCGATGTATGCGGTTATATGGGTCAAACTCGTGTATGTACGCAGTTATCGGGTAAAAATCCGTGTATATCATTTTTCATATAGTTTTAGGGATGATCAAAGAAACATCAAAGGATAAAAGATGTTCCATGGGGTCTAAAGAGTCTGCAGCGGGACAGGGGAAGGCCATACAAAGTGTGATTCACCTGGAGTGGTGAAATCCACTATAACAAACTTGAACAATAGAGGTTGAACATGTTCCCTCAGCATGAACTACAGAGGCTGAGTGACTGGATCCGACGTGACCTATAAAGGTTGTAAGGATCCCACCAACATGATCAACATAGGCTGGATGGTGAAGATCAACTTGACTTGCAGAGGTCGAGTGCTTCGATCCAACATGACCTGCAGAGGTTGGATAGGTGCCCCCAGCATGATCAACAGAGGATGGGTGGTGAGTTTCAAGTTGAGATGCAGAGGTTGAACAGGCTCCCCATTTCTTATGTGCCTTCTTCCTATTCCTCCTTCTTTTACTCCTTTTAGACTGTCGGTTACTAGTATCAGTACTTTCACTGCATGAGGTAGAAGGAGGAGGAGAATCAACTACAGGTGAAGGGGAAGCAATGTTTTGATGCCTTTGATATAAGGAGCTTACTTGAGAAGCATCATGAGAATTCAAGACAATTGGAGTGGAAAACAACCACACCGGTAGCCCTAGAGTGAATCCAGGTAGATTTAGGGTGGCCATCAAGGGAACACCAACATTTCCCATGAGAGGAATAGTACAAGGAGTTCCCATCATGGGGATATCTTGGTTGGTGTTCGAAGGTGTGTTAGCCATAGTTTCAAACCAGGAGACAAATTCTGAGGTTGATAGGAAACCAAAATTACAAAGAACACACCTAAAGGCACACTAAGTACAGACAAACCACAGAGCACTCACTAAAAATTCCTAAAGCCAAACAGACAAATAGGTATAAGATACGCTTTCCAAAAGAAAGCTGAGAGAAAACTAATTGGTGTCCCTGTAGATGTTCTTAGGCATAAGCAAAGGAATCATCCACCACCCTCCCACACTTTCTATCGGGGTTACCTTCCAAGCTCATCTAAGGTCAACCAGAAATAGCCTTCTGGTGTACCTGTGTATGAACCCTAGATGTCAAAGAGACTAAAGGATACCTTAACTATATTGATAGTCTGGGGGGACAGTCTCAAGCTTGGTTCATACGTATGGGCAGGGTAGCAAAGCCCAAAACCCTGTCTAAGACAGAACCCCCAGATGCGTAAAAACCTTGGTCTACGCTTTGACAAGGAATCGAAGGGTTATCTCCTCAGTCCAAGTCTCCACGTGGCCTCGTGCTTAACTCTCATTTGAGAGGAGCTTCCCAGATACAATCAACACAAAAAGGGGGTTTACCTAGTGATTGGCCAACTATGTCTGAGATTTAAATACTTGTGGAGAGTTAAAACTCACTATCCCACAAGTCTAGCCTAAGCTAGTTAGTGTATGACCCTATAAAATAAAACTTACTAATCATTTTTAAATTATATCGTTTATTTTAAGGGTTGTTTTTAGTCAGAGGGTAAATGGCGTGAAACTTATGTGGTATTTTGACTCAAAGTTGAAACAAAATGACTAAGCAAATAGATATGAAATGCAAAAAGCAAAAAATATTCTCTTTATTTTTCTTTTTCAAATAGAAACTTGAAAGCCACAAAAGAACAAATTCTTTTTATTTATTTTTTCAAAAATAATGATATGCCGTGCAATCTAGACTAAAAACCTAATCTACATGCATATAAAGCAAACATGTGTTTTCGTCTTTTTCTTTTATAAATGTAAAAGAAAAAACAGCCTATAAACTAATGCAAGCAAGTACTATAAGCAAAGCAAATAGACAACTACTCTACACCCCACAAACAAACACTAGGTTTCCCTAAAGTTGGTTATCAACCTCTCTTGAAAGGAAGGCTCACAAAGATAAACAAGCTAACAACTTTGGAATGAAGAGAGGAAGCAAAAAGACTGACATAAACAAAGGTCAAGAAGTCCCAAGTATCAATCTAAACCTACAAATAGAGGCTTCTCAGTACCTTGTCCAATAAGGTCAATCCAAAGAAGGAGGTGGAGGGGAAAGCAACAATGACAAGTATATGTTCTTTTTATTTTTCTTTTATAAATGCAAAAGAAAAACTACCTACAAACAAAAGTATGCAGATAACAAGAACAAAGCAAAAGGAACTTTTCTATACAACCACCAAACAAACTCTAGAATGAACTAAAGTCAATATAAACCCTACTTGGAAGGAAGGCTTGCATAAAAAACAAGTCAACTACTTTGGCATGGTGAAGTTAACTGACAAAATAAGAAGGAAACAAACACCAACAAGCTTCTGAACTCAGACAAAGATCACTAACATAGGCTTACCAGAAACATAAGCCAAAAATCATGCCAAGCAAGGAGGTGGGGGAAAAAGCAAAGAACAAAACCTAATTTTATAAAAAGGCTCACCACATAGATAAAGAACAACCAAAATGGATGACACTAACTACCCAGAGTCATGCACCTGCGGAGGACACCAAAAGACCTACCAAACAACCCACAATAGTAGAAAAAACAACAATGAGGAAAAACATCGTTTGAGGGGCACATGTGGGTTGTACTACTGACAGGTTGCGTGTCATATGCGGGTTGACAATAAAGCAAGTCGCTTGTACAAGCACATGCAGGTTGTATAACTAACAAGTCGCATATCAACGTGGGTTGACAGTATAGGCAGTCGCGTGTACCAAACCAGACACGCGACTGTTCAGTCTGCAAGTCGCGCATGGGTGGAAAAACTCCCAAAAAGGTCAAAAACTGCCTTAGGAAGGCAGGGGAAGTGTGCTATCAGACTTATAAAGTGTTCCTAAGTGGCAAGAAGTACCTAAAACAATGCAAAAGACTGAAAGAAATAAAGAGAAACCCCAAACAGATAAGGCTATCCCCAATGGAGTTGCCAGTTCTATTGTAAAGGAAAGTATCCTATGGCTAGGGTTTAAGAGGCCATCAACATACTCAGGGGTTTAAAGGTGGATGCAAATGGTTCTGCAAGTAAATACAAACAAGATTCAGAGATTGGATTGGTCCATACCTTAGCCAAATGAAGGTTGATCCAAGCAGCCCTCCAATCCTCTTCTTGCTCCTCTTGCTCCAAGAGACCTTCAAAACGAATTATACCTTTCTCAAGCCAATATGACCACATATAAAGCAATGATAAGCAAATAAACATGAAATAATGATCTGACTAACATCATCATATGATCATAAAAAAATATTCAATCACACATTAAACAATAATTTAGGGAAGAAGAATGACATCACATCTTTATTAATCTTGGAAACAAGTAGAAGTATACCTTCTCTTCAAGTTCGGCACCTCACAAAACCTTGATCCAGTTCTACTGCTTCTCTTTTCCAATGAACTCAACCTCCAAACTCTGCAACACAAGTGGATGATCGCTAGGGAAAAGGTGTGGGCAAAGAGAGATCCAAATCCTCTAGCATAACAATGCAAAGATTCAAGTCCCCTCTCATGGACCTCCCTACCTCTATTTATATGGTTAAGGAAGAGTTAGGGGCGAAGAAAAAGTAGTTACAACTAAAGGAGTCAGTTGCATAACTACCCAAACTACCCGAAATTCAAAAGACATGTTTTTTGACATTTTTAAGAGGCGTACGCGGGTTGCAAAAACAATAGTCGCATACACGAGAAATACATGCAGGTTTCCAATACAGAAATTCATGTATATATAGCAACTCATGTACATACGCGGGTATTATAGAGATCAACTCACGTACGTACGTGGGTTTCCTTAAGGGAAAGTAGCGTATAGACGAAAAACTCATTTTTAGGGTATTTTTGGGCATTTTCAGACTTTGTTGTCTTCTGGAAAGTTTTAGCTGACAGAAATATATTTCCAACGATGTAGAGATGAGGTTAAATGGAGTTACAAAACTCAATATATGGGTCCTCCAAGTTAGGTGTTTTTTCAGTGACTTTCAATGACTTTCATGAAGTGTTGTCATGGAAGTGTCGACATGTGACATAATCATGGTAAAGTGGTCACAGGTAGAGATGTGTCATTTTGAGCTATAACACCTATCCTATTTCTCGGTTCTAGACCATTGTGACCTTCCTGGGGAGGACGTGCATAGGATTGATTTGGAACTCTCCCTCTGGTTCCACCTAAATCACATCCCAATTGATTACATGATTAGGATCATGTACATACTTCTTAAGCAAAGAAACATGAAAAATATTATGAGCTCTAGTGCTAGCAAGCAATGCAAGTCTATATGCAACTAGCCCTATTCTTTCAAGCACTTCAAACGGCCCACAGTATCTAGGTGACAACTTGGCACAACTTCCAAGATTCAAGGAACTCTTCTTTGCCTTCACTCTGAGGTAAACATGATCCCTAACACTGAACTCTCGATTCACCCTATGCTTATCTGCATAACTTTTTTATCAATCCTCAGCTGCCTTCAAAATTTTCCTGATCTTTACAAATTCCTGCTCCATCTCCTTGAGCAATTCTGGACCAAGCACAACCCTGTTCACTAGATTATCCCATGTCACTGGTGTCCTACACCTTCTGCCATACAAAGCTTCATATGGACGCATTCCCAAGGATGCCTGTTGTCCATTATTATAAGAAAACTCTACCAAGTGTAAATAATCTTCCCACTTGGTTGGTTTGTCCATCACATACATGCAAAGCATGTCTTCCAGCACCTGGTTAACTCTCTCGACCTATCCATCGATCTGAGGATGGTAGGTAGTGCTGAAATTCAACTTTGTACCAAAATCTGCAAACAACTCATTCCAAAAATTGGAAGTGAATTTGACATCTTTGTCAGAGACTATTGCCTTAGGAAATCCACGGAGTTTGAAAATCTCCTTCATGAATATCTTTGCAATGCCATCAGTCTTATGCGTAGACTTAACCGGTATAAAATGTGCTTCCTTTTTCAACTTGTCCACCACAACCATGATGGAATCATGTTGTCTCCAAGTCATTGGCAATCCTGTAATAAAATCCATGGAAATAACTTTCCATTTCCATTCTGGAACTGGAAATGGCTACAATAAACCTGCTGGATGTTGATGTTCAACCTTCACTTGCTGATACTTCATGCACCTTGAAATATATTCAGCCATGTGTTTTTTCATTCCTAGCCAAAAGTAATGCTTTCTAGCTGTAGCAATCATCTTCTGATATCTTGGGTGACCAGAATATGGAACTTGATGGATCTCATCCATAACAACCCTCCTCAAATCTGCTACATTTGGAATATAAATTTTGTTCTTATAGGTAATAAGTCCATCTCCTTCCAATTTATAACCCTCATACTTATTTTCAAGGATTTGTTGCTGCGACTTGTCCTTGACCTGTGCATACAATTCATCTTTAGCAACATGATTATCAATCTGTTGCCTCAAATCTAATTGGAAAATACTAATGGATGCCACATGCATTTCCTGCACCTTCATGCTGAGTGCATCAGCTATCTTATCCTCTATTCCTTTTATGTGCTTGATTTAAAAATCAAACTCACATAAAAACTCCAAACGTCTCGCTTTCCTAGCATTCAGAGTAGGCTGATCAAACAAATATTTCAGACCACAATTGTCTGTCCTTAGCTCAAATATTCTACCCATCAAGTAATGTCTCCACATCTTGAGAGCATGTACTATGGCTGCAAGTCTGATCATGAGTGGCATAGTTCTTCTCATGTTTATTCAATTTTCTTGACTCATAACATATCACGTGGTTGTCCTGCATAAGAACTCCTCCAAGTCCTTGGCCACATGCATCCGTACATAACACAAAATATTTCTCTGGGTCTACAATTTTTAAGACATGTGCACTTGTGAGAAGATACTTTAACCGCTTGAAACATTCTTCACACTTCGAGGTCCATTCAAATTTTATCCCCTTCCTTTGCAAAGAAGTGATAGCTTGTGAATCCTTGGAAAATCCTTCAATGAATCTCCCGTAATATCCTGCAAGCGCCATAAAAGATCTTACCTCTGTCACATTATTTTGAGTAGGCCAATTCTTAATAGATTCAATCTTTTCAGGGTTTATAGATATACCCTCCTCTAAAATAATGTGTCCCAAGTACTTAATTATATGCCTATAGAAGTCACACTTGCTTAGCTTTGTATACAGATGATGTTCTCTGAGCAATTTTAATGTTAGTCTCAAATGTTCTTCATGCTCTTTTTCATTCTTAGAATAAACAAAAATGTCATAAAGGAAAACAAGAATGAATTTGTCCAAATACTTGTTGAAGACACTATTCATAAGGCACATAAATGTTGTTGGTGCATTTGTGAGACCAAATGGTACCACTACAAACTCATAATGTCCATACCTTGTTCTGAAGGTTGTCTTATGAATGTATTCGTCCTTGAATCTCACCTGATAGTAACCAGACCTCAAGTCAATCTTGGAAAATACCTTTTCTCCTTTCATTTGATCAAAGAGGTCATCAATTCTTGGCAAGGGATATTTGTTCTTCATCATGATTTTATTCAGCTTCCTGTAATCAATACACAATATGAGTGTACCATATTTCTTCTTTACAAACATAACTAGTGCTCCCTAAGGAGACACACTCGGCGTGATATATGTTTTCTTGAAAAATTCTTGCAGCTGCATATTCAGCTCTAACATTTTCGGTGTACTCATTCAGTAGGGTGCTCTTGACAGTGGTGCTGCTCCTAGCACAAGTTCAATTGTGAAATCTATGTCCCTCTTTGGAGGAAGTCGTGGAACCTCATCAATAAAAACATCCTTGAAGTATTCCAACACATGATAGTCTTCCAACCTAGGATTTTCATTCTCTGCTGCCTCCTCAATATGGGATGCATACAACTCACAACCTTTTCTACAAACTTCTTTAACCGCATTGCTGAAATTTTCCTTACAGAGATTTCCTTTGGAATGCCTCTTACAACTACTGGGTTCTCAAAAGTCTTATTATAATGGTCAAACTTCACTCTGTGAGCTTCTAACCAATCCATCCCAATGAGAACATCATAGGAACCAAGTGGCAGAACATTCAGATCTACACAAGTGATGAATCCATTCACCACTAATGGAAATTTATCCACCACTTCATTAACTTTTCTCTTAGTTCCAGTGAATAGCTGAACTAACCAAGAATTTCTATGCTTTACCTTCCTAAGAGCAAAAACCTCCACTACTTAGGAGAAATATAACTGTGAGGAGAACCAGGGGAAATAAAAATAGAAATAGATTGCTCAAAATTCTTACCTGTAACTTCAACTACCATTGACTCATGATCTGCATGACAATCTTCCAATGCTGCAGAAATTCTAGGTACGACCCTTACTACTTGTCCCACTGTTTTTTCCTCTCGAATATTTTATGTTGGCCTTTCCTTTTCATTCTCAAGTGGATAGTACTTACGCATGTGGGGTCCTCCACATTTCCAACATTAGAGTGGTCCTCTATTCTGTCGTGGATCTTTTGGCTTCTCTCCGGTCACTCTAGCTAGCTGCTTCTCAACTTGTGATAGTTTCTTCTATTGATTCCTGAAGTTAGAAGGTTTGTGACCTTTTTTCCTTTGGTCAAACTTCTCACTCCTTTTGTCCTTCCATGTTTTTTGGTAATCCGGTTTTTTCTTTCTTTTCTCGTAGCAATACTTGGCTTTTCTTATTGCTTCCTCAAGAGTCCTAGGTTCCTAGAACTCAATTCAATATTTGTAGGATTGAGGAAGTCCACTCAGAAAACATTGGATCTTCACCTTCTCATTTTAATATACCTGAAATACCTCAGCAATTCCAAGAACTTGTTTGCATATTCCTCATGGTTTGTTGTCCCAATCTCAGCTCATGGAGCTCTTTAATCTTATCATCATAGTACCTGTCAAAGAGGTACTTCTCCTTGAAATAATTCTGGAACTGCTTCCACGCAATCTTCCTTCCATTGATTTTCTTTACTTGCCTGAAATGAGCCCACCATATGGATGCTCTTTCGGTCAAATTGAAAATGGCTAATCTAGATTTCATATTCCCAGAATAGTCTTGGACTTGGAAATATTTCCTCATTCCCATAATCCAAGCTTCAACTTCTTCACCAGTATTTACCTCACCAATAAAGGTAGGAGGCCTTACCTTAATAAATTCATGTCATGAGTGGTTTTGGTAATGCCTCCTTCTCTGATTCTTGCACGAAGAAGAATTTGAATCTCTAGTGGACCCTTTAGAGTCAGATGAATCACTAGGTGATATCTTTCTTGTTATAGCAGTGTTCTTACTCCCTTCTAGATTTTCTGTCCATTTCCTAGAGTTCATATTTCTCTGAATATATTTCAAAATTTGCAGCATGGATGCATTCATCCAATTCTACTCCTCCTGAGCCTTAACCAATATTTCATTGTCTTCCCTGTAACTCTCTATCTCCACCATCAGGCTTCTCATGGTGGCTACAAAATATGGGGGAGTCTCTTGCAATCTTTTCCCATTAGATTCTGTTTTTGCATTTCCAATTTGGAAATTCCCCCCCCATAGCATATTCCTCATACTCATTGGGCTTGTGTACATAATCATGTAGGTTGTCGGTTCTCATGGATGAACCACAACTCACTTTACCAAATTGCACTATCTGGAATGTTGCTTTTCGAGGTGACTAGGATTCTACAAAATCTTTCACAAGAATGACTGTCATAGGGGGATGATGGGGGTTAAGGGGGATTTCACTTTCACCCACTACACTGGAATTTTTGTTTTGAATTTTAACTACTACAGTGGATCGATCCTTTTTTTTCATCCACCGCAGAGGCTCCATCTTCTTTTTCCTTTCGCTGCTTCATCTGCTCCATCTTCTTTTTCCTTCTGTCACCGTAACGGAAGACTTTTCTAGTTTCATCCACCATAGCGGCTCATTCCTCGCCTTCCATATGTTGTATAGGCTCTTTCTATTCTTTATTTTCATCGCCATTGCATTGACTCGATCTTAAAATTTATTCCGCCTCGTAGTGGCTCACTTTTCATTTTCCTTCTGTTGTTGCGGCTCGTTTGTCAACTTTATCCTACCACACATTAGCTTGATCTTCAAATTTATTTCACCACGTAGTGGCTCACTTTCCTTTTTCCTACAGCTACCATTGTGGCTTGTTCCTTGGGACCTAGCCGACACTACGTCTCGAAGACCAATTTCTACCTGTCATTGCGGCTCGAAGCCCAACTTTCTCCTGTTGTTGTGGATCGAATCTTGACTTCCTCCTGCTATTGCAACTCAGTTCTTAGCTTCCGCCCTCTGTGAATCGACGTTTCTCAGCCGACATGGAAGAATTTTCATACTTACAAAAATTTCCAAAAAATTTCGTCAGCTCGTCTCACCCGACCCGCGTCAGCTTGACTCACTCGACGTTCGTCGGCTTCTCCGAGCAACCTAGGTGCTACAACAACTCACTCTTTTCTTTTATGAGGCCGTTGCATCTCAATAAGAAAAAATCTCCCTCTATGTCTACAAAGAAGGACAGGCATAGCTTATGTTGAAGCTCTCTTCATGTTTCTTAGCTGCCACACAAAGAAGTATTTTCTCCAATACTTAAAAAAAATCATACTTACAGAAAATTTCAAAAAATAATTCCTGTCTACCTCTCCTTTCTATCTAAACATAGAGGCTGGTTCTTCATGGCCCATTGAGGCCCAATGTAGAAACTAGAGCTCTGATACCACACTGTCACATCCCCAACCCTTACTCGACGGAGAGGACACGAATAATCTCTATCAACCCACCAATCTAAGCCCCATGAACATAATATAAAAAGAAATTGCTTTGAAATAAAACATTCATAAGTATAAACAAATGTATAATGGAATGTACATATATATATAGTGAAAGAAAAATCATTCATTCAACACATTCATGAATTCAACCTGTTCATGATAATTTCATAATAATTCATAAGATAATACAGTTCTAAAACTTAAATACACCAGAATACTTATCTTTGAAAGAAGCTCGTCCTGCAACCAGCTATGTCACTGCAACGTTCCACCCAACAATAGGCCAATTTTCTCTTTAATATCTCAGCAACACTGCCACCCTCGATCTGGGCATGATTTTCCTGAAGGAATAAGGAACACTAGAAGACTTTCCCCATAGCCAAGGATACAATAAAATTAATTCAAGCAACATAGTTGGGTTTATCATACTTACACAGGAAATGGTTTACCCTTATCCAAATTCACATGAGACACAGCCAAGCCAACAGATGGGTTTATCAGACTATCAGCCAAGCCATCCTTCTAGTTGGGTTTATCAGGATGCTAAAGAGGCAGAAAGACTGACTAGTAATATAGTGAGCTCAACCCGAGATATATGAAAACCCACAATGAATCTAGCCTAATTTCTAAACACTTACATACCCAACACAAGGAATAATTCCCTTCTCTACTACATAGTCCCTCAGACCATGCCTTCCCTTTGAGTGCTATTCAGGGCATGCAAAGAAGAAAACCAGCCTTCTAGATTGTTCTGTGAGGTTCTTTCACACACTAGATTTATCAAGCAAGTCTAGACTCTATTTTCATTCCTTCAATCAATTCAAATGACAAACATGGATGCACACACAGTAATCTCAGTCCTTGGATTTATAAAAAACGTAGCAGATGCCAAGGATTACATACATACACAGATATTTACGAATTTATGAACATTGTTGGTGCCAGACTGACTGCTGCAAAATACCAAAAACGAAAACGTTGCTGGTCTTTCAAATCAAATACACCAAATCAGCTGTTGGGAAATCGGGTTCTAGAAAACGACCAGCAAACAGGAGAAAATGTGTGAGAGAAAAAAAATTCCAAATAGGACAAAAATCATAACACAAAAACCAAAATGTGAAGGATTCAGATCGTAGGACAGGGGAAAATCGTGATGGTTGAGACTCAGAGTATTTTTTTCTTGCTTGATCTTGCATGAATTCCCAATTGGGTTCCCAAAAACGTTTTGTTCAAACCAATTCGTGAGGGAAGGTGAAACGCTTCTGCATGAGTGAAAGGTGGTCGTTTTTGGTGTTTTCTTTCCCAAGAAATTCAAAACACGTTTTTCCCAAAGTGGGGCTCTGCCTAATTCAAATTTCCCCACTCTTCCAATCCCCCACTCCCTCATCCTTAGGAAAAAACATTCCTCCATCTCATTTAGTTGCGTTGACATAACCGACTTTGGGTTTTTAATTAAAATTGCAATTTTAACATAATGTTCAACTAGAATAAAAAAATACCATCGGCCACACCCTAATTTCCTAAACATAAATACTAAATCGATGGTGGGTCTTTTTCCTAGATCCACACCATGATTATTTACAGCATTTTAGTTAAATGAAAATAGGGTCAAAACCAAGGTGTTACAAGTGCCCCAAGGATGGCTGACAATTAAGTTAGTCGAATCATTGTTGCAATCCACACGGAAACTACCGAGAGTGAAGAATAGTTGAATGACCACTCAACTAGGTTGTTTCACTAGGTAAATAATTTGTTAACATCATTGACAAATCTAGTGTTAGAGAAGGTTCTGCAAGTGTATGTGGTGCATGGCGAAGCAAAGATTAGCATAGGGAAGAACGTCAAGATTGTACAGGTTCCACCACGTGCACTAGAGTTAGGCAGTGAGGACGTTGACGCCATGATGCAATAGTTTGACACCATCAGCTTTGAAATCAATGACCTACCCACACATGTGCTGGTGCACTTGCAAAATATAGAGAGTCAGGAGCTTGCAAACCTAGAAGCCATTGTGGGAGATTACACTGTCAAGTCGTAGGAGAAAGTCGAAGTGGCAAAGGAACAAATTGAAAGGATGAAGGAAGTGCAAGAAGAAGGACTTGTATGATCGAGAGAAATTGGAAAAATCGTTTACAATCGCATGTCAGGAAATCCGTGAAATTACAGAAGAAATATTCGCAGAGGAAAATATTCTGCACCTTGGGCATATTATCGTAGAGCTAAAGGAATAAGGAGCTTCAAGAATGGCCCATTCCAAGTACCCCACAAGAGAATGTTGAAGAGTGAAAGAATATGATCGAGTATGCGATAGCACAAATGGAATAATTTGAGATGACAACAAAAAAGTTAGTAGACGTGACCAAACAATTATGGATCAGTGTGGTTCAAGATGAGCAACTACAGCAGATTGGTGCACAACTCCGTGAAGAGGAATCATAGCTAACTAAAATGTGGGAATCCCTTAAAAGGATGTTGTCGGTAGTGGAGGTTATTAAAGAAACATAGTTTAATGCATTGCATCAGAGAGCAAGTAAAGCGCGGGAGCGACATGAGCGTCGCACAATCCAGTTGGAAGAATTTCAGGATATTGCTGAGCAATTAGCAATGAACACTGTGAACGCACTAATAAAAAATTGACAAGAGATGCAAGCAAGTGGACTAGAAGGCTACTGAACAACCGACAAAGCAATATGGAGAAGATTGCACAACAATCAGCTGCTCAACAAAAGAAGGGATTGATGAAGTCCATAAAGAGTATGATGAACTCAAGATCAAGATCACCACATACACCATTTCTAGTTGACGTGGCTCGAGGGTGAGCCACAAGATTGTGCTGGGGGCATGTTAGTAGGACAGTTTGGTGTGCATGGTGCAATAGTGACTAAATTCAAAGAACATTGTGCAAGGTGAGGAAGTCGACAAGGGTCTGCTTGGTCATAATTTGTACTTTTTGGTCTGATTTAGTTAGGTAGTTGGTGATATGTTGACCATTTTGTAAAGGCGCAATCCTATATATAAATTTAGAAATGTAATAGGAGAGTATCATCATCATCATCATTATCATATCTTGTATTTTTTCATAGATAATATTTTTCGAATCATATCGGGATTTTATCTGTGTATCTACTATTTCGGTTTGAAACTAATGACAATGAGATGTATTTTGAGAAAGTATGTTGACCTGCAGAAGTTAATGAGATGAGATTATTGCCGAAAATTCCATGTGTTTTGCTGCGATGCAATGTCTGATCTGATGATTACTATTTACTTTTTTTGTGTTATGAACGATGCGAATAAATGGTGAGATCCAATATCTTAATGTCTTGTTGAATGATGAGAAGTATCCAAATGATGAATGAAGTATTGTATGTTTACATCTTTTTTGTTTAATGTTGAATGAATGATGTAATAAAAACATGTTTTGAATCTCTCAATGTGAGTGAGATTAAGAGCAATTAGTTTGCAAACTCCTCTTCTCATATGCATAAACTTGGTTCCTATATCTCTCCATGAACATCTTCGGTGAGACCTCATCTGCTTCGCAAGTGTTTCTGGAAATGGTAAAACCTTTTTGGGTTGGTGCTAAAGGAGGTCATGGTGAAAAGGGGTGTCAACATTGTGTGAACCCCTGGCCAGTAAAGTGTGTCAACAAGTTCAATTGATTTATGATCTCCTCATTTTTCATAACATGATGCTTGAAACAGATATAGTCTTACTGATTTTCCAATGTTATGGTATGATTTGTATTAGTTTTAGAAACTGGAAACAGATACTTCAATGTGTTGGAGGTTCTTTCACTAAGATTAATAATACCAATCTCAATAATTTCCTTTTATAGATCATTTCCAAGTTTGATGACACGATGTACAAAAAGCATGAGAAAGTGAGCATTAAGACTTTATAATGTTTCCAATTCTGGCATTCCTGAGCCTAACACATTTTCATGCCAATCATTTCATGAATTATAGTGTGTGTTTACAAGCAATCTGTTAGTATATAGGATCAATTTCATCATAATATTGTGGCTCACCGGTCTATAAATATGTCTAAAATCACAAGACGTCCTCCCAAAATCTTACTAAAGTATATCTGCAAGACTTTATTTTATTTTTTTAGCACTACACTTTTATATTTACCAAGGTGTATATTATCTCACATGCGGTAAGTGATTCAATTATCAACTTTTTATAAGCACTAACAGTTTCAACTTACTTTGACGCGTTGACAAATTTGATGGCCCTTGTGGGATCCTCCTCGATTTTGACCTTGGTGCTTGGGCTTTGTTGGTGAACTTTGGTTTGTGTATGTTGATATGCTAGGTATTTAGCATAGATCTCGGTGTTGAGATTCAACTCGGACATGACCCAATACTATTTAATTGGCATATAGCATAGATCTCGGTGTTGAGATTCAACTCGGACATGACCCAATACTTTTATTTTTGATAAAAAATGATAAATCCTCTTTAAACTTAAAGTACAAATTTGACTATAAAGAAAACATTTGTTTATAAAACAAATTATTATAAATTTTATTCAAAATGAATAAAAACGTTTTCCCACTTATGAATTTTTTTTTTCTTTTACTCAAATAACCATTGAGACTCGTTTTCCTTGCCAATCCTGGAAATACTTTTTTCCCAAAGAATCATTATTTAGTTTTTTCCGAAACGATCTCTATTAAACGAGCAAATCCTTGTAGCTACTAAATCATCAATGAAACATTGAATTATATCCTGTGATAACACCAACTCCCGCAAGAATAAAATATTGCTAACACAAGTTATAAACACTTTCCCACGTTTCAATTGAAACCTGGATTCTTTTCAGATTACCCTTGTCCAGGACTTGTAAATCATCAGGTTTGTCCTTGGTTAACTTTTTCCAGTCCACCGGGGTATCATAATCCCTTGTCTCCTTATTTCTCCTTCGAGTGTGATCATGGAAGAGGTTTGAATGGCGCTTGAATGCATTGTACATCTCTTGCATCTCATTATGTCCTTCAAAGAGACTAACCATTCTTTGATACATATCATCATGAATCCTATAAGCCAACTATTCAAATTGTTCCTCTGTGAATTTGGAAAATGAAGAAGTAATAGATATAAATTTAAAATCTTTAATTTTCTCCTCAAGGATGGAAATATTCTAAGTTTTATCATCATTCAACCCTTTTGCTTATTCAAGTTGTCTCTTGAGATTATCATTTTGGTATTGGAGTCACTGTCATCTTCCATTCATATTCATTCTTCAATTCTTGTAATTCTTGTTGATGCTGTGCATTTTCCTGAGCTTGTTTTTCCTGGGACCTCTACAACTCGTATTCCTTTTCCTCAAAATCCTTGTTGAGTAAGGAAACTGAATCATAGTTTTCCCCTGCAAAGGCCCCCATGGAAGCTGAAACTTCTAAAGCCTCTTATTTTATATCATTACTAACCCTCTTCCACACAATTTGGTTTGGCACCGAAACTTCATTAAAGGTTCCTTCCCTCGATCTCTTGGATCCTTTATTTACTACAGGATTTTCCTTTCTGCTCCAAAAATACTTCCCTAATGATACAACTCCATCCTCATCAAATTTAGACACCTCCTCTGCTATTGGGATGGTTCCTTCAGGGATTGAAACTATAGCGATCGGATGAGGAGTTTCAAGTGTAGGGATCGACATATTGATTGATGGGATGGTAGTAGAAGGTGTGGAGGCATAAGAGGCGGGGGGTGGTAAGATGGAAGTAGGGACATATGTAATAGGTTGGGAAGAAGTGATGGGGATGGAAAAACTATCAAGTGGTGAGACTAATGAATAGGTTTGTGAAGATGTGTAAGTATCATGCAACTCAAATGGTGATGACAAAATAGGTAAAGTTGAAAAAGGAGTAATAATAGGAATATGTAAAGATACTGAAGGTGTGCCATTAGTGTCAGAAAGAATGTGGCAGTGGTTAATCTCCAAAAAAAATTTGTTGAGGAATCACAGCTTCAAAAATATTTCCAGGAGATTGGTTTATTGAAATAGTGGGTGGTAAGATGTTAGGAATGGTGACAAGGAATACATAGGTGGAGGGAGATATCTCCTCCTCAAGGTCACTCTCAATATCATGCACATAAATATTCATAAGGGGTGGTGGATAAACTTGTTGAATTGGACCAACTTGTAGAATTGGTGGCTCTACCCTTTTCATTTGTGGTGGAGGTTTTTTGATTGTTTCTTGTACTAGAACCCTTGGAATGTGTTGAGGCCCGGAAAATCGCAGGCGGCAGCAGTAAGGGATTCTCCCCAATCAGCGTTCCCAACTAGCCCGCCGACTGTTTGGTATAGGGAATCCGTCTGGTTTACGGTCCGGCTACCGTAGGTCAAAGTAACAACAAAGGTTTACCGGTTGCGGCCCGGACAACCGGAATTTGTATTTTGACTTAAAGGATTGATATGCACGTGTCTAATTAAATGCAGGCTGGCTTAAATGCAGGGGCAGTCACAAAGTGATACGCAGGTTCTTACCTCTTGTCTTATGCTCATAAGCAAACAAACCAGATACGAATAGAAATAACTAACTATCTAAACTATCCCTAGGGAGCGAGGCTATTTTTACTGAGCAATATATAATCACATGCAATAAGAAAAAGTCACAGAGAGATGATACTTTCCTCACAGCACATGAAAGTTACAAATATTCAAATAACCAGTTAGCTGATCATTCTATAACAACAGTTATTGCCCATAGTGCAAATGCATCCCAGAAACGACTGCAGAATAATTAACAAGAACTTAGGTTCGAAACATCAAATATCCTTACAGCACATGAAAAACAGCTAAAACGAAGTAGTTCATTTTCAACTATTGTTCATTGAATAACATTGGTACATTTCACTTCTTTACTCTTTCCAGCAGACCAAAATGCGGTTTACTTCACAAAAGGAAATAGTTCCTCTTGCAAGTCCACCATTACCAAATTTTCTAAGGGAAAAAGCCCCCATTTCATCGGGCTTCCCATTATTTAAACAACAACTGATGTCCCCTGGGTTCCCTCGGCGCGTGACCTTTCAGTGCTCTTGGCGATTCAGTTTCTCTACTGGCCGTTTCGTTTTCTTCAATCATTTGAATAAACGTTTTACCTTCTGACGGTAACTGCTGAAAGCTTCAGTGGCGCCTTTGTCATCCATTTGGGTTGTCTCTTTTCTTGCCGCAGGCCGCCTTCGTGACCCATGTGATTCTCCCTGCACGTAATTTATGCACATTATCCACTCACTTGAGACATCGAACATTAAAATTTTATAACCCAAGTGAAAGATCCACAAAGAAATTGGCCTGGCTTTACGGGCGAAAACTTATGAAGAGAAACGGCTGTCGGGTGGGCTAATAATCAGGCATCGGATGGGTAAGTTTCGGGGAGCCGCAACGGCGGGCGAGCACGGGAAGAGAGGAAGTGGAAAACGAGTGTCGTAGGTGATCGGGCGGCGGAGGAGAGTGGATCGGCGGGCAGACTACTCTGCCACCCGCAACGGCGGACGGGATGCAAGCTACAGACAGGTGACGGAAACTGCAAAGGCGGTAGTTCGGGCGTCGGGTGAAACTCAAGTCGGGGCCCGACTTTATCTCCCCAGCCGCAATGTCGGGTGAACAGGAACTCTGGGGCAAGCGATTCACAACTCGAATCGGGCGTCGGAGGGAAGTGGGTCGGGCGGAGACTTTGTTCTGAGGGCCGCAACGGCGGGTGAGATAAGACTCTACTTACTCCAAAAGAGGCCCGATCCAAAGAGAGAAAAACATCATAGCTAGGATTAACTTGCATCCTAAAAACCGTCTCTTCCCCTGCTCATGCAAAATTTTCAACTTTGACGGGTACCAGGAAAATCGCACGACTCAAGCTAACTTGGACAAACACGTAAAAGTCGAGCAATCGACTTCAAACATAAAATAAGCTCCAAGACGCCAAACTTTCAACAGTATGTTCGAGCAACTAATGACAAGGAGGGGTCCCTGAATTTAAGTAAAGACTAAAATCAGGGAAACAGGTTGCAGCAGCAACAACTGGCGATTCCCTGGTGAACCTAGATCTCTGGGTGGTTTCTTCCTTGAAACGCCGACTGTCTTACAACAAATGTATTCCTTGGATTCTTCCAGCTAGATAGATTTCTTAATGACAGAAATGTGTCCCTTCATCATTGATATCAGTCCACTTTAGGCGATGAAAGTCAAGATCCTAGAGTCCGGATAACTCTGCTGAGGCCAAAAAAATGAGTTCATTATTAATTTCTCTTCAAGGTAGCTGGTAACATTGGACACCACAGGATTGTAGCAGGTGATGAACAGAAACGTTCCTTTGTTCCTCATTCCCATGCCGCTTTAGCAATTTTTATTTTTTTTTGCTTTTTCGGATTTTATCCCTTTTAATGAGAGTTTTCATGTATGCCCTTCTTACTAAATTTTCATTCAGGATCCTCTATCCCATAGTGCCCTTTTGTGTGAGTCATGTGCTTAAGGTTTCAGCTCACGGACGGAGAGGATCATTGGCAAATTAGTACTGGATTTCACTTTGGAGCATGATGCTTTTATAGGAATTCTGACTCTTGCCTGCCTTTTGGCCACTATTATCCGGCATGGGAGCATTTAGATTTAACACCCTGTTCATCTTGCTATTCTCCATGGGTCCCCTGTCATCGCCCTTTAGATTTTTTAAGTGTAAAGTGCGCGGAACCTCAGCATAGTATTCTATACTTTTGAGTCTGATTGACCTTACAGGAGTTTAAGTAGGACTTCAATGCACACAAAGATTTTGAAAACTCGCTACTGGAAAGAATTCACATGGAAAACCACAGTCTAACTATTCAACAAATGCTTACCATTTCCAGAAATGTGGGGTTCTCCACAAATAACCACGAGTTAACCACCTTTATTGAAACAAACTAACCTAAAGAAAAAGAAAACAAAACCCAACAATAGTTTATTTATGTACAAGTTAGAAAGCTCAAAAACAGCTTAGGAAAAATAAGGTTTAAGGACCAGCCCATTAACTGGCAAATTTTCCTCCCATCCCTGTAAATCTTGTAACAATTAGGTAGCAGGGCCAAGTTTAGCGGTGATTTGAAATGGACCCACCCATAACTGTTGGAATTTAGTGTGCTTCCCTTTCTCGTCATGGGGATGATCCCATTTGAGGACTAGGTCTCCTACTTCTAAGTCCTTCTTCCCGGCTTTGTGTTTGTCAAACCATCTTTTCACTACCTCCTGCTGCTGTTGGAAACGTTCTCTTGCTTTGGATCTGGCCTCTTCCGCTTTCAGAAGATGGTATATTCTGACCTGGAGAACTTCATCATCCGATCCCCTAGACTCTTGAGCTAGTATGGAGGATGGGAGCAGGATGTTAGGGGGAAGAATGGCTTCTTTTTCGTACACTAGGGTGAAGGGCGATACTCCCGTGGCAGACTTAGGGGTAACTCTATCATCCCACAGGGAATTGGGTAAGGCTGAGTGCCAACTTCGTTGGTTCTCTATGACGGTCTTCTTAAGGATTCTGATGAGGTTTTTATTCGAGGATTCAGCCAGGCCATTCCCTTGTGGATAATAGTTAGCAGAATAGTGTAACTTTATACCTTTCTCATGAGCAAAAACAGTAATCTTAATGGATGAAAATTACTTAGCATTATCGAAAACTAATGAGCTTGGAACCCCAAACCTGGTCATGATGTGGTCTTGTAGAAAATTGACGACTTCGTCTTCATTTACTTTGCACAAGGGGACTGCTTCAACCCATCGGGTGAAATAATCGGTTGCTGTAAGAATATACTTGTGTAGCAGAGAGGAATTTGGCTTGATCTCTCCAATGACGTCTATTCCCCATTGATCGAAAGGCTCTGTGATCACTACAGGCTTTAGAGGTGCTGCTGCTCTAGGTAGTCTTCCACCGCATCTTTGACAAGTATCACATTTTCTGACGTGCGCATGGGCATCTCTGAAAAGTGTTGGCCAATAGTAACCAGCCCTAAGGATTTTATGGGCTGTAGTGTCTCCTGAATAATGTCCACCGGCCGGTCCATCATGTAATTCAGTCATTACTTTCTCAGCGTCTGCCTTCTCCAAACATCTTAAAAGGACCACATCATAATTTTTTCTGAATAGTATGCCTTCTACGAGTTGGTAGGAAGCTGACTTTAGATGTAGAGCTCTTCTCTGTTTGGAACTCCAATGTTCAGGAAATACCCCAGACTGTATGTAATGTACAAGGTCTCTATACCACGATTCGGGAGCTGTGAATAAAGGACAAACATCCATTACCTGCAATTCAGCTTCATTATTCCATGCTTGTTCCTTATTATTACTGCTTCCAGTCATCAGCCTGCACAGCCCCTGCCCTTTCACTATAGTGACTGGTTTGAATTCTAAATCGTATTCTTGAAGGGCTGTTACCCAATTTCCTCTTCTTTCTCCTAATTCCTTTTGAATGAGAAGGGACCTCACAGCTGGGTAAGGGACTATTACCTTGGTTCGATTCTTTAGTATATAGGGTCTGAACTGCTTGACTGCTTTAAATACTGCATATGGCTGTTTGTCAATGGCTGGGTAGTTTAACTCAGCCCCTTGTAGCCCAGTGCTCATAAAAGAGATTGGAAATTCGTCACCTCCTTCTTCCTTTTGCGTGAGTACAGCGGCTAGTGAATCATCGGACGCAAACGTATACATAATGAAGTTTTTATCAAAATCTGGACTTTTAAGAGAGGGCGCATGTGCAACCACGTTCTTGATTTTGCTGAAAGCATTCTTTTCAGTCTCAGTCCATTTAAACTGTGCATTTTGCTTGACCATTTGTTGCAAGGGTTTGACAGTTTGGGCGAAATCAGGCACGAATCTCCATACAAAACCTATTGTTCCCAGGAAGGATTGCATTCCCTTCTTGTTATGAGGCATGGCAATTTGTTCAATAGCCTTAATCCTTTCTGGGTCTATAGATACACCTCCTTTTGAAACTATGTGTCCCAGCAACTTGCCTTCAGTGACCGCAAACACGCATTTTTTTGGATTGAGGGAGATGCCATACTTTCTGCAGCGCTCAAAGATTTGTTTCAAATGAAAAGCGTGCTCCCCTCTTTTCTTCGAAAATATAGTGATGTCATCAAGGTAGACCACTACACTTCGCCCAATCAATCCGCGAAAAGCTATGTCCATAGCTCTCTGGAATGTGGCTCCGGCATTAATCAGGCCAAAGGGCATTCTTCTATACGCGAACGTTCCCCATTTAGTTCTGAATGTCATCTTCAATCTATATTCTTCGGCCACCAACACTTGATTGTAGCCAGAGAACCTGTCTAATAATGAAAACATTTCAAAGCCGGAGACCATTTGTAGCAATTGCTCCATGGGCGGTACCGGGTAATTGTCTTTGTCTGAGGCGCGATTTAGATTTCTGAAATCTACGCACAGCCTGATTTCTCCCAATTTTTTCCTGACAGGCACCAGGTTTGACACCCATTCAGAGTGTCTGACTTTGAAGATAATCCTAGCGTCCAACAATTTCTTCACCTCGCTTTGAATCAACGGTTCCAGCTTTGGGTGCATTCTCCTCAAAGGTTGCTGATATGGTTTGACGCCTGCTTTTATAGGAATGATATGTTTGATGATATTGGTATCATAAGTCTTTAAATCAGCATATGTCCATGCGAAGACATCTTTGTACTGCTTAAACAAACTCAGGAACTTGTCTCTTTCTGCTGGTGAACAGCACTTGCCAAGGTTCACAAACTTGGGCTCTTCCTCAGTCCCTAAATTTATTAACTCGAACTGTAAAGTTGAGCTGTGTGTCTTCACGTTGGCTGGTCTCTTGAACTTCTCATTCAAGTCGAACATTTTCTCCAGCGTCCTGACACCTTTGGGGATGAAATTATTATACTTCATTTCATCTTGATGTTCCTCATCGTCAATGATAGCTCCTTTAAAAGTCTCATCATTTGTCAAGCATTCGATTATCTGCTGATCATCGTCAAATACGCGTAAGTTGGTGATCATGTCCGGCACGGAAGGCCTGAAAAGTAATTCAATAGAGCATTTATTATTAGTGGGAACCAGCCTGGCAGCTGATGTGGCTAAAAAATCAGCGGCTGCATTTTTTTTTCTTGGGATTGAAATAATGTTAAATGCATGAAAATGTTTGAGTAATTCCCATACCTCGTTTTGATAGGCTTTCAAATGAGGGGAAACACCGTGTATTTGATTTTTTATTTGTTTCACAACTATTTCTGAGTCTCCGCAAACTTTTAAATTACAAACCTGTAACTCAATGGCCTTCTTAAGTCCCTGCAACAGTGCTTCGTATTCAGCTGTGTTGTTAGTACATTCAAACTCTAACCTACACGATAAGAAGTATTTATTTCTTTGTGGATCAATAAGGATGCAGCCGGCCCCTGATCCTTCTAATGTTTTCGAGCCATCAAAATATAAAGTCCAACAAACATTATCTACTGGCAAAGAATCTACTGCTATGGCTAAATCTACTATTTTACAGTCAAGCTCATCAGCCTGAGAAAAATGAAGGAGATCAGGCTGGGTATTAGATGTGCTGCTAGCCTCTTCCGCTTGATAATTCCCCGGTTCTAGTTCCAAAAAATAGTTTCCCAATACGGATTCAACTGGTACATTTTTTCCATCCAATTGAGTGACATTGTATTTCATATGAGGCTCTCTCAAAACCTTGATCTGATTAGGACTTCCTTTGTATGGCAACCAGAGATGTGACCAATCTGTGGCGAAATACCCATTTAATTTGGCTGACCAATCTCTACTCACGACCAAACCGTACGCATCTGGTATGTCCGCCACTACAATGTTGATGACTTGGTACGCTCTATCATCGGACGCCAAGTGGATTAATACGTCTTCCATCTCGCCAACTACCTTTACGTCGGTTCTATCCAACTGCACCACTTTCCACGTGGTAGGCTTAGGCTGCCCGTTTATTTTCTTACAAACCGATATGGGCATGACATTGATCGACGCCCCTGAGTCCGCTAGACAATTGTGCACGTTATGATTAAAAATTTCAAAAGTTAAAAGGAAAGGTGGGTGTTTGGTTTTGGACTTACCACCAATGCTGGCTTCCCCGATTTCTTCTTCTTGCCGCGGCTGATTGTCAGTGGGTAACTTTTCTTCCGATGTTTCCAGCGCTTTCAACAATATTTCTTTCTGTTGAGGTATTTTGCACATTTCGAACAGTGGGACATTTTCCTTTATCTTCTTTAAATCTTCAACGACGTCATATTCGATTAGTTGTCTAGTGGATTGGGGTTTATTAGCGCTTACATTTTCTTCGCTTGGCTCAGGCGGCGCTCTAAATTGCTTTGGATCCTGGCTGGTAATGGTAACTTCCGGAATCTGATTAGCCACAGATTTGTCTTGAAATTTATTTTTAATATTTCTTTTCAGCCTTCGAATCTTTGGGAGCAGAACACTATCATTACTAACTTCCCCTTTGCTCCTGGTGGTGACGTTAGCCTCCCTGACCTCTTTGCGTCCCTGATTGTTTTCTTCTTCCGCATCTAGTACGGAGACGGAGCTCCATAAAGCCATAGTCTCTTCTTCCTGTCCTTCTGTAGATGTTAAAGCAACTTTTTCTTTCCTTTCATCCTCATCTTCTTCCGTCAATCTTGAATCCAGCATCTAATTCATGACCAATGTCATCGAATTTATCCATTGCGGACAATTCTTTTCGGAATGGGGCTATTGATGAAAAGTACAAAAATTATCCATACCTATCTCTGTGAGGTTCATGGATGCAGTTTTCTGAGAGGGAGGAGAGGTCTGGTTGCTATCCTCCCTTTTCTTATAATATGGCCTAAAAAACTTTTGTGCTTCTTTTTCTTTCTCCAAATCGATGACCTTGTTAGACATCTTCTGTACCATTTTGGCCATACCTTCGTAATCTGGTGTTTTCTCTTCTTTGGGCTTAGTAAACAGCAGCGTTCTCCTTTTCTCCCCTGACTGTTCAGGGTAATATTCAATGCTCTCCCTTTCTGCCTCCACTACTTCTGCTTCTTCATAAGTTTCCGTCAAAGTGGGTTTGGCCCTACCTTTTGCGAACATGGCTAGGTCAGGACCTAGAGCTGATGTATAATATTCGATTAGGACCTTTTCCGAAGGTTTATCTGCATCAGAGAAGTTTTTAAGATTGGCTGTAAACCTTTGTGTAAAACTGTGCACTTTTTCTTTCTTTTCTTTTTTTAAAGCACACAGCCCTTTCATCAGGGCAGCATGCGTCTTTTGGACTGCATACTTACTTCTAAACATTCTTTCGAAGGTGTTCCAATCTGGAATGGAATTGGCAGGCAAACCAAAATACCATGAAGCTGCAGCTCCTTTGAAGGTATGAGGAAAAAGTCTACACACCACATCTTCGTGTTCCCCAGCTTTCAAACCTTCTATCGCCAAGTAGAAACTCTGTAGATGATCATCCACCAGGATTTTATCATTTGGGTCAAACTTGGGCAGTAGCTTCTCAAAGGCCTGGGGTAGGTCGTGCAAAGGTGGGGTCAGATTTAGAGGCGATCTGGCCTTCCATGCGGGCGGTGGAGGATTAGGTGGGGGTTGATTGGCGTTAACACCGGCCATGAGTCGGGGTGGAGAATGCGGAGGTGAAACAACAGGGGTGTGAACAGGAGAAATGTAGGGAGTCTCCGGCCCCTCTTGACTCAAAGGGAGTTCAAATTCTTGTAAGGCAGTCTCTACCAGCTCCTGCCAATCTCCAACCAACACTGAATCTTCTATTAAGGGACGGTCTCTTCTCTTATATTCTCTTTTAGGCAACTCAGGGATGATAGGTAATCCTCCAATCTTCTTTAAGTATGCCTTGGTGTGTCTTCTCAGATTGTTAACAATCTCGTTGCGAACAGGGTATAGATGTTCTCTTTCTTCTTCTTCCGGAATTGAATTGCGTGGTACACTACTTTCAGAACTGTGACCAGTGGAATATTCTCGGGAAAACGGGTTTCCTGGGCCAGCCATGCACTGGCGGCCCTCCTTCTAGCACCAAAACTGTTGAGGCCTGGAAAATCGCAGGTGGCAGCAGTAAGGGATTCTCCCCAATCAGCGTTCCCAACTAGCCCGCCGACTGTTTGGTATAGGGAATCCATCCGGTTTACGGTCCGGCTACCGTAGGTCAAAGTAACAGCAAAGGTTTACCGGTTGCGGCCCGGTCCACCTGAATTTGTATTTTGACTTAAAGGATTGATATGCACGTGTCTAATTAAATGCAGGCTGGCTTAAATGCAGGGGCGGTCACAAAGTGATACGCAGGTTCTTACCTCTCATCTTATGCTCACAAGCAAACAAACCAGATACGAATAAAAATAACTAACTATCTAAACTATCCCTAGGGAGAGAGGCTATTTTTACTGAGCAATATATAATCACATGCAATAAGAAAAAGTCACAGAGAGCTGATACTTTCCTCACAGCACATGAAAGTTACAAATATTCAAATAACCAGTTAGCTGATCATTCTATAACAACAGTTATTTCCCATAGTGCAAATGCATCCCAGAAACGACTGCAGAATAATTAACAAGAACTTAGGTTCGAAACATCAAATATCCTTACAGCACATGAAAAATAGCTAAAACGAAGTAGTTCATTTTCAACTATTTTTCATTGAATAACATTGGTACATTTCACTTCTTTACTCTTTCCAGCAGACCAAAATGCGGTTTACTTCACAAAACGAAATAGTTCCTCTTGCAAGTCCACCATTACCAAATTTTGTAAGGGAAAAAGCCCCCATTTCATCGGGCTTCCCATTATTTAAACTACAACTGATGTCCCCTGGGTTCCCTTGGCGCGTGACCTTTCAGTGCTCTTGGCAATTCAGTTTCTCTGCTGGCCGTTTAATTTTCTTCAATCATTTGAATAAATGTTTTACCTTCTGACGGTAACTACTGAAAGCTTCAGTGGCGCCTTTGTCATCCGTTTGGGTTGTCTCTTTTCTTGCCGCAGGCCGCCTTCGTGACCCATGTGATTCTCCCTGCACGTAATTTATGCGCATTATCCACTCACTTGAGACATCGAACATTAAAATTTTATAACCCAAGTGAAAGATACACAAAGAAATTGGCCTGGCTTTACGGGCGAAAACTTATGAAGAGAAACGGCTGTCGGGTGGGCTAATAATCAGGCATCGTATGGGTAAGTTTCGGGGAGCCGCAACGGCGGGCGAGCACGGGAAGAGAGGAAGTGGAAAACGAGCGTCGTAGGTGATCGGGCGGCGGAGGAGAGTGGATCGGCGGGCAGACTACTCTGCCACCCGCAACGGCGGACGGGATGCAAGCTACAGACAGGCGACGGAAACTGCAAAGGCGGTAGTTCGGGCGTCGAGTGAAACTCAAGTCGGGGCCCGACTTTATCTCCCCAGCCGCAACGTCGGGTGAACATGAACTCTGGGGCAAGCGATTCACAACTCGAATCGGGCGTCGGAGGGAAGTGGGTCGGGCGGAGACTTTGTTCTGAGGACCGCAACGGCGGGTGAGATAAGACTCTACTTCCTCCAAAAGAGGCCCGATCCAAAGAGAGAAAAACATCATAGCTAGGATTAACTTGCATCCTAAAAACCATCTCTTCCCCTGCTCATGCAAAATTTTCAACTTTGACGGGTACCAGGAAAATCGCACGACTCAAGCTAACTTGGACAAACACTTAAAAGTCGAGCAATCGACTTCAAACATAAAATAAGCTCCAAGACGCCAAACTTTCAACAGTAGGTTCGAGCAACTAATGACAAGGAGGGGTCCCTGAATTTAAGTAAAGACTAAAATCAGGGAAACAGGTTGCGGCAGCAACAGAATGTCTTCTTTAACCTTTTGTATCTTTGGTTGTGGCTCAGAAAATGCTACATGTGCCTCCAATTCTAAGCTCATTCTTTTTAAACGTTTCTTGATCTCTATTGATATAAGTAGGCCCTGAAGTGTAGATGCAGGTTGGGATTTTTTGGGACATTCAAGAATAGATTTACCCTTATCCTTAGATTGTTCAGTAGGAGTGGAGGAAGAGATGGTTAATGAATCTATTGTTTCTTTCTCTCTTGTTTTATTTTGAACCTTTTCTTCCACTATAAATTTTAGCTTCCTGTAGTGTAGCATTATTATTTTAAGCTCCTTTTGATACTAGAAGATGAAGTTTTTCTCCCGAGGTGTAGGGATTTTTCTCACCACTTCGAAAATTCATTTACACCTCGGTAAATTGAGTCATCATGATTTTCCTGATGGACATACGATGTCTTCATGTGCTCCTGTACAAAGTGTTTGGCCAAAACTGACTTAGGGTCATGCATTCTTTGAGGTTCCTCCCCTAAGTTCATTTTATTAATAGAATTTACAAGAATGGCAGCATGTGTATAATTTTGTAAAGTCAAGAATCCCAAATTTAGGGGAAACATGGGCCAACCCTTTCTCTTGGTCGTTGTAAGATTTGGGAAGAACCCATCAATGACATTCTGAAAAGATATCTCCTGAAGCATCATCTTGTCTGGCAGTATTTTGGGAAGAAGATAAACAATGTTGCTGCCCCAAATTCTGATGTACAAAAAATAATCACCCACATACCAATATTCCATGGTGGAGATCAGTGCCTTGTCCCTATTAAATAAAGTAGGAGCATCCCTTTGAATATTTTCAGATAAATTGACCTAATAAAGTGTTCGCAGATGTCATAGGTATGGGGAAAAAATTGTCCTCCCATCAGGCTGAGGAGTAGATATGGATCTGTGGTGAAGTCCTCATCCAATTCCATCCCATGGCCAGGAATGGATATGTCGCATAGAATATGTCCATAACATAAGATGACATGTACAAATAAGGCTCATTGGATGCCATATTCTTCTAGGATTTTTCAATGACATCCTTTCAAGAAAATTGAGAGAATTTGTGCCCAGTTGAATGATTCATTTCTAGTCAGAACATGCTGAGTGAGGGGATCCCATTCCACCTTAAAAAAAGTACAATTTGGAAGCCCATACAACCTACAGAGAATTGTATCCAATAGAGAGAATGCCTCCCTAAACCAAGAGATGGGATAGGATTTATTGGGCTTTGGGATAAACTCATAGGGTTATCCATCCCTAATTTAATCATCTTTTGAAAATTAAACTGGTTCATGGAAGCTTCAAGGAATTGAGCATTCAACAACTTTCCTAAAGGTGGAGGAATCCAGTAAATCGGGTAATATCCTGAAAGTGCTAAATGCAACTTTACTTACCCTTATACCCAAAGAGTCTCGAGCTGAAGACCCAGGGAAGTTAAGACCGATAGCTCTTTGAAATGTCATTTACAAAATTATTTCCAAAACCATTGCCAACAAACTCCACCCTTTGTTTCCCCTCATCATCTCTCGAGAGAAAGAGGGGTTTGTTGAATGAATACAAATCTTGGATGGCATCATCCTCATCCATGAAACAATTCATTCGGTCAAAATCGGCAAAATTCCAGGTATGATTCTAAAATTATACTTGTCCAAATCTTATGACAAACTAAATAGTTAATTCCTAGCAGGTATGCTCAGGGCATTCGGGTTCTCATATCAATGGACTAGATGGGTCATGAATTTGGTATCTTCATCCTTCTTCTTTATTTTGGTTAATGGATCTCCTGCTTTTCCCTTCCAAATTTCTCATGGTATCAGACAAGGAGACCCATTATCTCCCTTTTTGTTCATTATAGCAGCAGAAGGTTTGGGTAGAATGCTAAAGAACCTTCGAATGAAAAACAAGATTAAAGTTCTGACAATCATGGAGGATTTGGAGCTGCAAAATCACCAACAGTTTGTTGGATACATTTACCACCATACACACTCATTTTGGTCAATCTGGTCTAGTTAAACCACTATCCTAAGTTTTATTGGCTTAATTGACATCAGAGGAGCACTAGATGACATCAGCATGAGCACACCCATGCCTACCTTCAGTCAAAGATTCTAACTTAACCTTCTCCTACATTCGGGGAGGCTAACTGGAGCACTCCAAGGGTGATCTGAGTGTCATTAATGCCCCATATTTCTAACTAATGGTTACAATCAGTTAAACAGAGCAGTGAAGGTGCCTTCATTAAATTGATTATTTATTGATTATTTAATGAATTGGAGTCAACAGGCGTGCCTCCAACCACTTCTGATGGTCAGTTACACTTCAGTTAACGTCATCGGGGTTCATTGGAGTCATTGATCTTCTACCACTTGTTGGTTGGATTGCAGTGACATGTGTCTAAGCTACTTTCAGTTAGACTCAGTCATTTATTTCACTCTGACTTTATTTAGGGATCAGTTGAGTCAATTAGGGTTTTGATCAGTGGTTAGCTTGAGTGTTGGTTGTGGCTTACATTCAGTTAAGCTAGACTCACTCATTCAATTTGAATGACCTCTTTGGGAATTCAAATTGTTTTTTCATTCATGCTTGCAGCATGATCATTGTATTATTTTACTCATTCTTTATGTGAATATATAGAGCAGCTAGTCATTTTGTATCACTATTACACCATTTTCATGCCTTATTGTTATTAATCTCTTATGAGACTATGTTTTAGTCCCTAGATTACTGTGACATATTAATATGGTATCAGAGCTCATGGAGGGACGAACCTCAGATCTCTCAAAAACAAGGTTTTTGACAAATCTTGCATGAAAATTGAGCAATATCTCAAAAATCCAGCACTGCACCAAAAGCCAAGGCTTACAACTTAATACCCCAAGTAAGGAACTTGTTGATCAAGCTTTCTTGATTGAATATGCTGGGTGTGATGAAATCCTAAAATGTGCAGTTTTTCCGACCTTACATTGCCTTTTTTGTTGTGAGTTTTAGGTTTTTAACAGGTGAAAGCATTCAGCCCAGTAGATTCAGATGGCTTCTTTCGTAGATCTTTTGACTCCGTTCAATTTCCACTCATGGAAAGGAGACATGGAGATCTAGCTACGTGCTAGAGGAATCTATAAGGTCACTATGGACACTGAAGAAGAGCCTGCTTCTATGATAGACAAAGCTAGATTCTTGAACAAGAAGGATGAAGCATTCAGATTCTTGTGCCTCTCTATTTACCAGGATCTTCTTTTCCATCTTTCGGGATTGAAGAATCCAAAGAAAATTTGGGACAAATTGGAAACCTTGTATGGAAATTAGGATGAATTGAGATTTTACCAGCTCAAAAATGAATTTATGTCTCTCCATCCTTCCAATTTCGAGACCTTGAATGACTTTTTCACAAAGTTCAAGCACATTTTCTTATTGTTGAAGCAATGCAAAGTGGAGAAGGAGGATGATCAGATCATCCTCACCATACTCTTCAAACTTGGAGCTAATTATTCAGTTTTTGTCTTTACATTTCATGCAGGGAAGCTCACAACCCCTGGATGGAAGATACCTACACTCAATGCCTTCATTGAGTCCCTAACAAGTGAACATGATAAGCTTGTCCAGATGGGGATCATCAGACCCTCCAGTGATCAAGCCCTCCATGTCTTAGGGACCAAATATATGAAGGGTAAAGGAAAGCAGCAGAAGAACCCAAAAACTAAATTTGAAGCTCCTAAGCCTAAAGTTGAAAACCAGCAGCATGATGAGTATTCCGGTTCAAAGAAGAACAAAGGAAAAGGGCATCATGGAAAGGAAAAAGTCAAGTGTTCATACTACAGGAAGGGCTTCCACCCTGAACATGCCTGCATGAAGAATAATATTGATGAAGCTACCTCTCTCCTTGAGAGAAATCACATCAATCTTACAGAAAGCTTTCGGAGGAGATATCAGCAATATCGGGAACCACAACATGAAAGAGGTCATGCCCTCATGGAAACCACTTCGAAGTCCAAAGAAATCTTGATTGATTCTAGAGCTTTGAACCACATGATGGCTAAAATAGACTCCTTCACATCCTTGGAGACCGGAAAATACATCCCCATCCACATGGGAGACGACTCCACCAACATTTCAGAAGGACAAGGTATGGTTGATCTTGAGAATGGCTATTTTTCAAATGTTTTGTATGTACCATCTCTGGCATCAAATATCCTTAGTGTCTATAAAATGACACATATAGGAGTGCCTAAGAGAGTATCTTTCAGCCCAAATGATGTTGAGATAACGAAACTTGCATCCGGTAAACTTGTTGCTAAATACCTTGCAAACCATCATGCAAAAGCCTATGAGTTTTCCCACTTTGTGGTGGATGCAAATCCCACCACCCTGCTAACTCATGGAAATGAAGTTAGTAGGATATGGCATGAGAGGTTTGGCCATCTCAATTTCAAATATTTTCAGCAATTACAAAAAAAATCCATGGTTGAAATCCTCCCGGTCATCATGGCAACCACTAGAATTTGCAAGGGTTGTGTGGTTGGAAAACACCTTGAGCACAAGTTCGACCGGGGGAAGGAAAACCGAGCTACATGCATCTTGGCGCTGATACATTCTGATATTAGAGGTCCAATTACTATCACATCCATGAATGTATCAAGGTATATTCTAAATTTTATTGATGATTTTCCAAGGTACACATGGGTCTTCTTTCTCAAAAAGAAGTTTGAAGTATGTGAAAAATTCACTGAACTGAAGGCCTTGATTGAGAATGCCTCTGGGCTTAAGATCAAGATCTTGATATATGATAATGGTGGGTAGTATGTTAGTAATTATTTGCTTCACATATGCTCCAAAAGTGGTATTCAAGTCCAACATTCAATTCCCTACACTCCCTAGCAAAACGGTGTAGCGGAAAGGAAGAATCGGTCTCTTAAGGAGATGACCACCTATATGTTGGAATCAAAGAAGTTGGCTGAAAATTTGTGGGATGAATCCATGCATGCTGTAGAATACATTTAGAATAGAGTTCCACAGTCATTCATGAAATGGAATACCCATTTTGAAGCATAATTCGGACACAAGTCGAATGTGTTGAACTTGCGGGTGTTTGGGTCCACTGCATGGGCCCGAATTCCGCTTGATAAAAGAAGGGCTTTGCAACTGCAAAGCATAGAATGTCTGTTTATTGGGTATCCTAATTAATCAAAAGGTATTAAGCTTCTAGATATCAAAACAAAATATATCATCATCGAAAGGAGTTTCAAGTTTGATGAGCCTCTTCAGGAAGTGGAACTAGTGAAGGAGAAAATTGCTGAATTTGCTTCCTATTCTTCTGAATATTTTGATGATGAAATCGAGGGTGATGACACTGATTTGGATCCTCTGATTTATTATATCATTGTACATAAAAAATCAGATTCTTAATCAGAACCTGAAGTACAAAATCATCTTCCCACATGGGCTCGACAAACACTCTCCTCCGCAGGAGATAACATTGGAAATCTCGATGATCCAAGGAGAACCCGGTCTGATTTCCAAAGACCAGGTATTGCATTCTCTTGTCCTGATAATTTGATTTCCAAAACTTGTTATTTGATAATTATTCCATAACCAAAATCCTAATACCATGCTCGGAAGGATCCGAGATGGCAATTCGCCATGGAAGAAGAGATGATTTCTCTTCAGAAAAACACTACTTGGGAGCTAGTTTCTCTTCCTCTGGGAAGGAAATTGGTTCAATGCAGGTGGGTGTTTTGGACCAAGGTTTCTACTTATGGAAGCACCTGAAAATATAAGTAAATTATTGTGGAAATTTTTTTCTCTCAGGTCCAAGGTGTGGACTACCATGAGGCTTTTGCACCGGTTGCAAAAATGGACTCCATCCTCCTAGTTTTGGCAATTTCAGCATCTAAGCACTGGGAAGTGCATCATATGGATGTTAAGTCAGACTTTCTGCATGAAGATATTCATGAGGAGATATACATGAAGCAACCTAAGGGATACATATCTGATCCATATTTTGTTTGCAAGCTAAAGAAGTCACTATACGGGTTAAAACATGCCCTAGGAGAGTGGTATTCCAAGATGGATTCCTTCCTTCTCTCCCAAAAATTACAAAGGTGTAGATCAGATCCAAATGTGTATATACAGAAGTATGATGGTAATTTGATTATTATTTTTTTATATGTTGATGACTTACTAATCATAGGTAGCACAGTTGCTTCTATTTCAGCAATCAAAACTGCTCTCCACAATGCATTTGAAATGAGCGATTTGGGGCTCTTAAAACAATTTTTGGGGCTCGAAGTTGAGAAAAATTATGATGGGATAATGGTCACTCAGTAAAAATACATATAATACCTATTAGTAAAGTTTAACATGGATGAATGTAGTCCTGCACCATTCCCTTTCCTTTCAGGGATCATCCTTGAAGAAGGAAAAAGCACAACTCCCATGGACTGCACTATTTATCGACAGTTGATTCGTAGCTTGTTGTACTTGACACATTATAGGAATGATATATGTTATGCCATGAATTATGTATCAAGATACATGCAGCAGCCCCATGATATTCATTGGAAGGAAGCCAAGAGGATCCTCCCATATATTCAGGGAAAAAGGACCTACGGCATTCACTATGCTGCAGACTCCGAGCTAGAGCTAGTTGGATACACAGATTCCAATTGGGAAGGTGATTCTATTGATCAGAAGTCTACTTCCAGATATGTATTCATGTTTGGTGGTGGCCCTATTTTCTGGTCTAGCAAAAAGCAGGCTGCCATAGCATTATCTTCAGCAGAGGCCGAGTATCGAGGAGCGGTGAATGCTTGCATCCAAGCAGTTTGGTTGCAAGGAATTATTTCAGAGTTTTATATTGGTATTACTTTGTCCAATATCCTATTTTGTGACAATCAAAGTGGTATTAATATATCCACAGATCCAGTTACCATGCAAGGGACCAAGAATGTAGAGATACACATCCATGATATCAGAGAGCTAGTGCATGACAGGACCATCATTCTGCAATACTGCCCGACTGATGAGTAGATTGCAGACATCTTCACCAAGAAATTTTTAGAAAAGAACTTCACTTACCTCTGTTCAGTGTTGGGGGTGAGTCCCCCAGGGTGATCAGACTACTTTCAGTGTTGAGCTTGAGGGGGGGGGTTTCCCATTGGGTTTTCCCTCTTTTCCTCACTTATTTTCTTTTTAGCATTGTTTCAGTTTCAATATTGTATAGGGTGACTTATGGCCTTAGTTGCTGGGTCCCTAGCATTTTTATGCATTTTATGTTTTCTACTCCTCCTGAGTATAGCTTAAGTGGGGGGTGTTGGAGATATTTACTGCCATACACACTCATTTTGGTCAATTTGGCCTAGTTAAACCACTATCCTAAGTTTTATTGACTTAATTGACATCAGAGGAGCACTAGATTACATCAGCATGAGCACACCCACGCCTACCTTCAATCAAGGAGGCTAACTTAGCCTTCTCCTACATTCGGGGAGGATAACTGGAGCACTTTAGGGGTGATCTGAGTGTCATTAATGCCCCATATTTATATCTGATGGTTACAATTAGTTAAACAGAGTAGTGAAGGGGCCTTCCTTCATTAAATTGATTATTTAATGAACTAGAGTCAACAGGGGCGCCTCCAACCACTTCTAATGGTCAGTTACACTTAACGGGGTTCATTGGAGTCATTGATCCGCTACCACTTATTGGTTGGCTTACAGTGACATGTGTTTGAGCTAATTTCAGTTAGACTCAGTCATTTATTGCACTCTAACATTAGTTAGGGCTCAATTGAGTCAATTAGGGTTTTGATTAGTGGTTAACTTGAGTGTTAATTGTGGCTTACATTCAGTTAAGCTAGACTCACTCATTCAATTCGAATGACCTCCTTGGGAATTCGAATTGCTTTGTCATTCATGCTTGTAGCATGATCATTGTATTGTATTACTCATTCTTTATGTGAATATACAGAGCGGTTAGTCATTTTGTAGCACTATTACACCATTTTCATGCCTTATTGTTATTAATCTCTTATGAGACTATGTTTTAGTCCCTAGATTGTTGTGATAGATTAATACAGTTTGTTGATGACACCATGATCATGGGTCCATCAACGGTTAAAGAGTCCTACAAAATCAAGGAGGGGTTGGACACCTTTTTGGAGGCTAGCGGACTGGAAATCAATCAGACCAAATCTCAAGTGTACTTCTTTAATACCCCAAAAATAACGAGAAGTAATATTTTGAGAATTTTGGGATTCTTAGAGGGTGAGCTTCCTTCAAAATACTTAGGATCTCCACTGGCAGAATCGACCATTAGACAGGTCTCAAACATAAACTCGGCCTATGGACTTTTAGAGCCCTAAATTTCCCAAGTAGACTCATTTTGGTGAAGTCTGTCCTACATGCGATGCCACTGTACCCGTTCTCGGTTCTGGCAGCCCCAAAATCAATGATTAAGAAAATAATGAATATACAAAGGAAGTTTCTCTGGGGAGGGGATGGCTACCATAGGAAGTGGGCCTTATTTGATTGGAAAACGGTCTGCAAACCCAAAAGCGTGGGAGGTCTGGGCCTGCGTGATCCACTACATTCCAATAAAGCCATGGGAGTGAAAATTTGGTGGAAGTGGATAAAATATGAGGATGACCTTGGGAAAATCTCAGGCATGCCAAATATTCCCATCAATGGCCAAAACAAATGCTAATACGATTTGGCGAGGATCTTCCAGGATCCATCATTTTGAAAGAGGCCTAGGAAAACCGTAATCTCATTCAAAGACAATTTCTGGGAGGTTAGAGATGGAAATTTGGCCAGATTCATCAGTGAGGAATGGAACCAAGAGAAGACCATAGAAAATAGGGAGGATATCCTGATTCTAAAATCCCACCCCCAGCTCCACCAGCTCTAGTCGGTAAAGGAATTTTGGGACCTTGAATCCTTTGACAAGGTTTTCAGGACATGGAAAAGTAAAGAGTGGTGCAAAAGTCTAGCACCAACAGAGGCCATTGAAAATTTTTACTCGGACCTCTGCTCCAGAAGGATCCCATGGCACGAGGGGAAAGACAAAATCAGGTGGGGGTATTCCAAGCTTTGAAGGTTCAACATTAAAGAGGCTATTGGGGTTATGAATGAAACATACAAAAATGAAAAAGAAGCTAAGTGGACAAAAATATGGGGAGGGAATTGGTGGCCCAAAATAGCAGCCTTATGTTGGCTCATCCTCAAACAAAGATTCCTAACCTGGCATAGAATTCAAAGGCGTGGCGTAAAAGATCCTTCGAGATGCTGCCTATGTGAAAAAAGTAATGAAACTATCAATCTCCTGCTTGATGAATGCCCAATAGCTTCTAGGATTTGGGACAAAGGAAGCAAATTGTTCAAAATAAATTTCAGGCACTCTAGTAGACCTGATCTCACTATTGCCGAATGGCCTAAAAAAAATTCAAAAACAAGATTTTGAATAGAATACAGGACTTGTACCTAGGATTCGTGGTATAGGACATTATATGGAATTCTCGTAACCTAAAAATATTTGAAAACAGGAACCCCAGGATGGAAGAAATATGGGAAGCACTGGAAACACATGTAAAAGAAACCATAACTCTCACATTTTGGTTGATATAAGACCTAGAAGCTCATGCAAATGAAAAACAAATTCTAAAAGACTGAGGAATAAGTCAATTACCTCTGACTAATTCACGCCTCTGGAAGTTGGTCCCGCAAACAAATAGTGCGGAATTCTGGCAGAAACCTCCGATTGATGCTTTTAATCAAAATTTTGATGGGGCTGCTAAGGGAAACCCTGGCCCTACGGATTTCGAAGGAGTGATAAGGGACTCCCATGGAAAAATCCTAAGTCTTTACTGGGGAAGCCTTGGTTGAGGCACTAATAAATTGGTAGAGCTTGATGGACTGATAAATGGAGTTACTTGGGTGATTCAAAACCAGAAAACACCATTGATAGTTGAGGGGGACTCAATATTGATAATCAGCCTCTCTAAAAGGATAATGAATGGTGCGACCATTAACCAGGCATATCAAAACTGGATGTGGGAAGGATGACTCTCGGCCCTGAGAGAAAGACTCATGATCACCCTGCGTTGGGTTTTTCTCACATCAAGAGATTAGGGAACAAGATGGTTGATATTCTTGCTAACGAAGGGGTGGGCAAGGCCAGCTTGTTCCATGTAGAATACCACATTGATAAGAGGAACAGGTGGCTGTGGGGTAAGTGTGAGGAGGCAGCAGCTGGCGAAGATAGTGGGGCTGACCCTTATCGATCCCTGAGACAAGATAGGTGTGCAATCATTATATCACCCACCTTTTTACATGCAATCCTCCCCATCACACGCGGCCAACCCATTAGCTAAGGATCCCCATCGAAAATCCACGTGACGAGACATGTAGAAGAATTCACTAATACATATTTGTCAGGTCGAAGAGATGCCAAGGTGACAGATCCTCCACTTGGCATTAACAAATCGAGGTTTGATGAAGGCGTCGGTACAGATGGAGAACATGGGAAAGATCGAGCAGAGGAAGGAGCTAGGCTAGAGAGTGAAGAGGTGGCAGATCCGAGCCCTGGTTCCTTCCTTTAAATATTGATCTAGTTCAGGCTCACGTGATGTGGAAAACTCCAAAGGACTGTACCTGCTGGGTAAGTGATGGGGAGATTTCAAGTATGGGTACCGTAACTGATTTTTAGAACATGTTAAGCACCAAAAGGCCATTAATTGCGGATTCAATGGTCAATATCTCGCATGTAGTAGGGGATTGTATCAACCACAGGAAATTATGTGCCATAGGATGGATGTTTCCCAAGGTTCTATTTGGAAACAAAGGAGGAAACATAGAACCAAACACTTCATCGCCCAGGGAAACCGTTCAGCTATTTATAGGCATGAGGAAGGGAACCACCAAATCCCGAATCTTTCTGGACTATGTCTTTTATCCTAAGGTCAATTGGGTATGTTATTCATGTTTTAGCATGCCTCATCAGGAGAGGAGGAGGGGTGACCAAAGTGTAAGGAATTTCATGTAGGTAGGATCCGCCAACACCAACCCATCGGATGAGAAATGCCCCTCCCCACTATTGTTCAATTAGGGACCTCAATATATGGTTGAAACCCTTGCAAGGGTGGAAGCTATGATAGCCATCAAAGAGGTGGATTTGGTCAGTGAGTATGAAACCCACCAAGTCATACCACTCATTGCAAGCCCGTTCTCGACGAGTCGCATCCTTTTGGCCAGAGAAATCCAACCAAACCTTCAGATGGTGATGGGAATCAGGGAAACACTAGCTATTATAAAAAATGACCAGCAAGAATCAGTCGTTGGATTCCAAATGCTAGAATCAATAGCTAGTGATCTACTAGGAATACTTGGAGAACACCCAGCTGTGCCTCCTCCATCACCAACGAACCCAATGCCTTAGTAATACCTGGTGGTTACGTCTGGTGAAGGTTTCTATTTCTCATAAAATATCTTTATGATTTATTTTTATTTTACCTGTGGAAGTTACTCTTAGTTTCTTAGTGTGTGTTCTTTGCGATAATTTCCTCATGTTCGAGCCCTAGGCTCGTATCTTTGCAATAAATGAATTATCTAAAATACAAAGGTAAATTACCAATTAAGCACATGAGAAATTGACTAGTGTCTAATAAGTGACTTAAGGTTGAAGGTGAGGATGGTGACTGATTTCCTTATCAACACCGTGATGATACCCAATTACATTTAATTGACCTCCAAGGTTTCCCTCATTATCTACCCCTCCCCTTATGGATTAGTTTCCAACCATTTTAAATTGCGCCAAAGTCTTAGTTCCGTAAGGTTACCACTTATTTAATTAACTCATATAGATTTCCAGGTCTTGTTTTTGGTGGGGCTTTGTCCTTAAGCTCCTCACCATAACAAGTATGATAAAAATTTAGAATTACGAGGTATTTAGGGGTATGCAAGAGGGATATTACATCCTTTCCCCCTTAAAAATAACACCATCTTCGATGTTCCTATTTTCAAACAATTTCCTTCTTCTCATGAGCCATCTTTCTTGCTTCACCTTTTTTATTCTAATCCCTTTCGATCTTTCCTGATTTCTCACAAGTCACCTTTTTTCAAGACCTTTAGTTTCCCATAACAAGATCGGGTCTATTCATTAAACATGCCATACTTTATAATTCAAATTAGAACTTTTAGACAATGGATACTTGTGCGACACCACAATTTGTGATTTATGAAAAAATCTTCTAGTCATTATTTACTTTTCAATAATGTAATTGCTTCATAAGTAATCCCTTTTTACTTATATTTTGGGAGGACATCTTTATCTTCAATATTAGGATATTTAATTATTATTCAACTTGAGGAAAACATTTCTTTCATTCATAAACTAACATAATTTTCAATCATAATTTTAAAATTCCTCATTCATCCGTGACTTCGAGGGAATTTTTCCTACTCAAGTCTTTCTTCATATTTACACATTAAGACATTTGACAGTCTAGTTACTTGGAAAATTTGTTAACACACTTTCGTTCGTTATTTTTCAAACTCTCCCTAGAGTTCTTTTACCAATTCCCATGTGGACTTTCGAGGTATATCTAAGGTTACTCTCCCTTCTGAATCCTAGTAAAAAAATTTCTCCTCAATGACATCAAACAACATCCTGTCTTCCACATGTCGATCTTTTTCCTAGGTCTTTCTATTGATATCATAGATCTTTCACGATTCCCCTCAAGCCTCCTCGCTTGAGTCTGGGAATTGATTTCTCACCCAGCCCCCTGCAAGAGTCCAGGAAAAGCATGGTAGAGTTAGATCATCATTTTTCTTGCCACTTCATATTCCTAACAAAAACATGTTCACACAAAAATCATTTTCCTAACACCATTGTGCTCTTGTAACATGTATTCCTAACACCAATGTGCTACACGACAGTCGTTTTCCTAACACCATTGTGCTCCCGAAGCATATATTTTCCTTGTTCATATTTAATGTTAATTATAACCATTGACTAACGTGACTTTACTGTCATTATCCCGATTCATGAATCGACTTCATGGTTTGTTGCAATATAATTAATATCTATCGATAAACAATAATTTTATCAATTTAATCAACATTTCATAAGTTGTAGTGATTTGTACCTTTACCATCATTCATGGTTCATACAATCCTGTAATTCATCCAAAATAAATGATTTACCTTTTTGAGCGATTGAGATCAACTTATTTACAGGTGGATTTAAAATCCATGTCTTACATTGATAGTGACAACGGTCAAAATCATAATAAAGAAAGACCTGCAAGGTGAGAAAGTCCTGCAACGTCAGTACATAAATATCATAATACACCGTTAATACTTGGTTCATAAAAAACTTGAAATCCAACAATTATATTAGATAAGTAAAGCCTCACTCATTCTTTAGTGGTTCAACTCTACTTTTTAAGCCGGTGAATATTTTTACTAACAATCAATTTTGATTTGATAGTGTTCCTGGCATAATCCTGCAATGCTAGCATATAACATTATACGACATTAATTCACTTATAATTTTCAAATACTAATAGCAATTAAACATCTTTACTCATCTGTATTTGGAGAGCTATGAGTGAAGGAACACTTCAATTCTACACAACCATACTGAGTGGTAAGCTAGATATGTAGGAATATCAAGTGATATCTAGTTCTATCTTCCTATTAGTATTTTTGGAGGAAACATTTTACTCTTTGTTGGGACTCTTGTACCTTGATTAACCCCCCACTGCAATCCATGATTACACACATCTTAAAACTTTCATAAAACAAGAATTGATATTGTAGGTTTAGAATACTATTTCTCTTAAATCAACCAACTCTTTTCACAATAGTTTCAACATTGGTGCAACACACTTTATCCAACGTAATTTTAAATAGCCAAAATGTTTTAACATGGTGAGATGTAGTACGATTCATTATATTAGATTTCATTGCTTGTATATGAATAATTCCTAAAGTGGTAATCACATACTCCTAAACTCACCTTTTTACACAGGAACAAAATCATGACAGAATGCATCCTGATACTTTACGTACTTTTCCCAAATACCTAACTCTAGAATCAGATACTACACTTGTGTTATCACACATTTCATGCAATACACCAATACCCTAAGGGATATTGGTTTGTTAGGTTGCCCACTCTACTTCTACTTGTAGCAGTTGAGCATCGGGTTTGGCTTAAAGTTGGCTTTTAATTTTTACTTCTCTTTACATTACCTTCTCTATGTAAGAATTGTTCTTAACATCACATTGAACAATCAATAATTGGTTTTAGCCAAATCTTAAGATAAACTTAACATTTTATGCTTACAACCTTATCTACCCATGATTGGTGTCTTCAAACTTTCAAGGAAAGGTCATGATGATTTCTACTGTACCCAATACTTAGGGTTTGGGACCCTTGTAACCATTTACAACATCAAATCCTCTTCCTAATGCAACTTAAACACATGACTTCCATTCTTTGCTATGTAATAGTTATTCCTTTTTATGCCTTCAAATAGATTTTAACATTTATTGCTAGCACCCATGCATTTTCTTTTCCTAAGTAATCCATAGTTCATTACTCCTTCATTGAAATAGTTATTATTATATTTTATGCCTTAAAATTGATTTTAACATTTATTGCTATACACCATGCATTTTAAATATATATATACATCTATATCCATCGCTAGAGGCAATTCTAGGAAAATGATGACAATTCTTCCTTAATGTATCGATAAAATTTATAGCCCCACCTCCAATTTTGGGGATGTAAACATAAACATAGCCTTTAAGATCACATGCAAGAATTACTCACCCACTTTTGGTTTTAATCTGCTGTTAAATGTGAATCATACCTTGCCATGATATTCCTTTTCTTTATCCTCTTTAGTTACCTCCTTCGATCTTTGAAGGCTTACTCGGATGAGTTACTTCCCTTGTCCATTATTGTCATGCATCCACCCAAAAAAATCATCGATTGGTTATTTTTTAATCATATTAATGCTTCCTAACTTTATGTTGAGCCCAAATAGGCCCGAGTGTTGTCAACCTCGCTCTAATACCATTTGTAACATCTCCAATATTGTAAAATGAATAAGTTAAAAGAATTTCATATATCTGTCGAAAGCCACCAAAAAGAAAAAAAACTTTGATGCAACTACCCTTACGACTAAAACATATTGTACATCAGTCCCCAGAAGGGTGCTGGTCATTAAGAGGGAACTTGCTTTTTACAACGTAAGTCCTTTGTGCTAAATTCGACCATTTCAATCATTCCCGTGATCCATATTTTGTAATCATTAATACATTAGGAAAAGGCCTTGATCATTAATATAGATTTTACCCTCTGTTAGATTATCTAACATGTTCTAAATATCAAATAAACAATCTTTCTTAACACTTAAAAACATTCATTTGGAATCATTCGACTATTTGCACCATTGCATCAGCTATAACATTAGTTAAAACATTCGGAGCACATAAGGTCAAAGCACATGAGTTAAATTACATCAAGAACACATTAGATAAAAAGCACATAAGATAATTACATCAAGGACACATAAGATAAACAACAAATAAGATAATTACATCAAGGAAACATAAGATAAAGAACACATAAGGTCAAAGCACATGAGGTGAATTACATCAAGAACACATAAGGGCGAGACCAATGTACATGGTTCACAGAGCATTTTTTCCATGGTGGTTAAAGAGATACTTTATGCTAAACTCATAGAGGAGTAGACCTAGTGTGATCCTGAACTAATGTTGAAGTTGAGAGGACTTGTACCTCTTCCTTTAACTACTTTATACACCATGTAGGAATGGGTTATGTTTCTTTAGGATTCCTTATGTCATTTTGACCTAAACCCAATGACTGTATGGTTTGGTTTAAAATACACTCTTTTGATTTTATTTATATCTTAATAGGTTTAGTACAGGACCTTTAGGAAAATTAGAAACTTGCCCCCATATATATTCCTTGATATTGACTTCACATATTCCCAAGTTGTCAATTCGAAACAATACAAAAAACATATAGCAATACGTTAAAGGTGTAATACCCTGGTTTCAACCCCCATTGCATTTAATTACAAATGATGTAAATGATGTTAATAAGTCATGGTGTGGAGTTCAAGGAAAAGTCCCCGCCATGGATTTAGTGTTCTATATTTCGGCAATTATAATCGATGCCGATGGTTATTGTTCTAGTTGATGGCACAATATAATTTCTACATCATGTAAATATGCAATTAATAAAATACTCACAACTAGCTATACCAATTCAACATTAAAGAGATGGGGGCATGATTTCCTCAGGATAAAGGGGGGAGAAAGTTTAACCTTGAGCCAATGGGGAGAAGCCAAGGGTCAAAGGGAGAACCCATCAGCTACCAACCACCTTTCTTGTATTATTCAACCACCCACTTAATCCTTGAAGGAGTTAGTTGGGAAGTTATTGCCTTAGGGCTTGGGAGGTGTGGGAAGCTGCCATTTTATAGCAAGGCCATCAATATTTTACCACACAGATGCCCAAGGGGAGAGTTCTCACCCATTATCCCACATGTGGAGGAGGGTAACGACATACCACTCACGCACATGAGATTTTCCTCATGTGATCTTGTAGGCGAAACTCTGTCAAAAATTGGGCACAAAATAGTGCAAAGAACCCCCAAGGGTCACCACTTCAAAACCCATTTCCTCAAAGTGGCCGAATCCTCATTCTCTTTCTCATTTTCCCTTATCTAAAGGTTCTGAAATTTCTATGAGTAACGAGTCCAAGAGAGTCTCTTGGACTTAATTCTTTGTTTTATTTTCAAAGTTATATTTGAGGTATATATTTTGGCCATCCCTTGCATTCAAAGGAGGTAGGTCTTGCCCACCCTTGCATTGCAAAGTGAAGAAGGGCCAGGTCTTGTTATTTTTCATTATTTACTTTCAATTTCTTGCCCCATCTCTTCTTTAGGAAGAGAGTTGTGTGTCTAGGTTAGCATTTGTTATTCTTTCAAATTTGTCATCCATTGCATGCAAAGGAAATTGGGCTTGTCTACCCTTGCATAGAAATTGAATAAGGGCTAGAGTAATTAGTTTTCATATCCACATGTTTCTTTTTTTTCCCCATATTTTCCATTCGGAAAGTGGATTGAGTGGATAGGATTAGTTTGTTGTTTAGCTTTATTTTATTTTTGGCCACACCTTGTAAGTGATTTGGCTTTTCCATCCTTGCAATATCGTGTTGGCTAGAGTAATAAAAAATCTTTAAATTTTTTATTCTTTTTTTTTGGAAGTAAATAAACATTGCATTAATCTTCTCCCCATATTCACTCTCGTTGTCGGTTGGTCCAACCCTGGGTGACAAGAAAGGGAGAAGATTCGAGTTGGATAGATTAATAAGCATCCAACTATTTTCTTGATAATAAATTGAGAAAAGTAAGGTTGACGAGTAGAGCTAGAGGGGTAGAGGTTCTTGGGATCCACTAACCATTTTATTTTGTAATTTACAAGAAAAGAAAAAATAGTTTTTTCTGAGAAATTTATAATGCGTATTTTCTTCTGACATGGCGACTCCATTGAAGGGATAAAACCTTGTTTCTCATAAAATTGTTGAGATTGATTTTGTAGATAAGACGTTTGTTTGATAGCTCTAGTCCAGTTTGAAATGCATGATTAACACATATTGTGCTATTAGTAACCATTAAGGATGACGAAGAATCAAGAGCATAAATTTCAAATGCATATCCTGCTATTGAATTCTCTGGCATCCGAGGCTTTCCAAACCATGAGACATGTTTTTTAAAAGACAGAAGTGTTTCGCTTCCATGTTCTTTTAAATGGTGATTCAGTCATCTGTCATATCATATATTTTATTTCATTTTTCGTAAATTATGTCAACATACTTCATCAAGATAATAAGATGCACGCATTTGTTAGTACGTGTTGAGGCCTGGAAATTCGCAGGAAACAACAGCAAGGGATTCTCCCTAGTCAACATTCCCAACTAGCCCGTCACTGTTTGTTGTAGGGAATCCATCCGGTTTGTAGTCTGTCTACCGTAGGTCAAGTAACAAAAGTAAAAGGTTTTACCGGTTGCGGCCCAGTCCACCGTATATATTTTTGTATTTTTAGTTTTAAGTATGACATGCAAATGCCTATCTAAAATGCAGATTGATTGAGAATGCAATGAGTGTTCAGAATGTGATGCGCAGGTTCTTACCTCTCGTCTTAGGCTCTCTTGCATCTAAATCACACACTCAGCAAGAAATTAAAACAAACTACCTAACCTATGCCTAAAGAGAAAGATTGTCACTTATTAATGAGTAATGTATTTTGTGCATGCATTATAAAAAAGAAATCACAGATAGCCGATACTTCTTTCAAAGGCATGAACATTTAAATATATTTGAACAACCAGATAGCCAATTGTCTATGAACAATATTCATTACTCATAGTGGAAATTTTCATAAAACAAACCAGAGATCATTCATACAAGAACATAGGTTCAACGAGTTAGAATGTTCTCACAGTTAATGGACACAAAGCTGAAAACGAAATAGTTCCTCTTCAACAAATCCATAGCATAACATTTGAACATTCCACCAAGCTTTCTCCAATAGGCAAACTGTAATTATTTATTTCAAAATGAAATAGTTCTTCTTACAATATGTCTTCCAATCTAACTGGGAAAAGGTCCATTCTCTTATCTAAATCTTCTATATTTATACAAAAAGAACAAAATTGTTGGGCTGCCCACGAATGACTCTTAGGCTTCCCCAACTCTTCACCTCCCATACTTTTCTTTCATTAAGTGCTTATCAAAATTTACAATATATTACAATAAAATGAATAAAATGCTCATGAGGAGGGTCACGCTTGACTATTCAAAAATTTCTTCCATGCTGAAGATTCTAAGGCAATACTTTTGAATTCAGAAGGCTCTAGGAAACAAATATTTATTTTTAATTTAGCAGCCTGATTTCTTATGAATTCTATTCTGGATGCGCTTAGGTGAAGTTGATCTTCTAACAGCTGCAAAAAACCACAAAATGATCTACTTCATTCGTCAGGGTCTGCTCATCTAAAGATTTAATGTGTTGTATTCTTTATTCATCTCCTTGATATATTCTTTGCAAAATATTCAAAAACAGGATGTGGTCTGGAAAGGTATCCATTCTCTGTTCAGCCTCAAGCTGGTAGAGGTTATAAGTGATCAAAAGTCTTTTGAAGAATTTTGCACAAGCCCCCTTTGTCTTCTTGACATCCTTATTGAATTCCTCAGCTGTGTTTATGGAAAACTCCAGTAAATCATAGTCTTGCCTTAGGGATTGTTGATCTTTTGTCGGTAGATCCGTAGGGGCTTCTTCATTTGCTTCTAATATCCCCATCCTCCATGTAAGGACTTCTAATATGTCCTGCGATCTGCCAACAAAATATGAATAGGTTTCCAAAATATCTTCCAGTCAATTGTCCATCTGCAAGATCTTGCACCTCTCTTCTTCTATGGCCACTTGTAGCTGGTGCATCTTGCTCCTCTGTGCCAGAATGTGCTCCTTGAATAGATGAAGACTGACCTGCTGTTCCTTGGCCTCTTCTAGGGCTGTTGTCAATGAGGTAATATGTCCTTTAAGTTCTACATTCTGCCCCTGAGATTTCCTCTCAGATCCTTCCAAGGTAGCCTTCTGCAATTCCAACTCCCCTATCCTACCTAGTAGCTGCTCCTTTTCTTCCCTCAACCCTTGACATTCTTGCTGCACTTTCTCTAGACTTTCTTTGGCAGCCTCCATAGATCTCTTCTCAACTTGGAGGGAGTGGAGCTCAACTTTTGAAGACTTTATTTCTCATTGTACATCTTCAAACTTCCTTTTCAACCTATTATTTTCCTCTCTTTCTTTTCTTAGGGTATCTTTGAGCTGGGAAGAGGACTTCTTTGACTGTTCAAGATCAGTCATTATTCGATCTACATTGTCCTTGGAAGCATGGATCAATTCATCCCCTGCTCTGATAGTGAACCTGGGGCCCTTATCTATCCCACATACTACAATTGTATCATTAATCATTTTACTAGACTGCCCCCCATTTTCGAACTTTCTCTCGGTCCTCTTTACTATCCTTTTCTTTTCCCTATCATAAAAGATAGTGTTGAAATCCGGTACCTCCTCCCCTTTATTCTGCTCAAATGGGATTATCCTAAGGGTGGGGACCATATCCCATCCTGGTGTGCTGCTAGCAGCTGCCTCAGGATCCTGAGCCTGACTATGTGTTGTATCAAAAGTTGATTGCTCTGTCACTGTCTCTGTCAACTTTAGCTTTTCTGCTTCCTGCTTTTTAAGCTCCTCATCCATATTTCTTTTCTTTTCCTCTTCCTCGCTCTTGGTGGATTTTTCTTCCTTTCTAGCTGCTTCTAGTGCAGCTCTTCTCTTTTCCTCCTCTTCTCCTTTGATCCAGCTTTCATCCTCTTGTGCTAGTCTCCTAGCATCTTCATTTCTTTTTCTAGTTTCTTCATCCTCTGCCTTTGCTTGCTCATCCTATCCTTTTTCACCTTTGGTGATGATTTTCTTCTTAAACCTTCTTCTTAAGGCTGTTATATTTTGTGCACTGTGGAAAATGGATTCCTCTCTATCCCAATGGCTGGTGTATTCAAAATGTACATTCGCCTCTTTCCAGTGCTCTACTACCTTATTTTGGGAATCATTCCTGTGGAAACGCATTTCCCCAAAATGGAATTTCACCAACTCTTCCAGAAATTCATTAGCTTTCTTCACCCTAGTAAAATTCTAGCTTCCCAACCTAAATGGAAAAGGAGGGTAAGCTGCTTTCTTATGTTCAAACAGAAAGCTCCCTATGCCATCTAAAAGGACTTGTCGAACTGCATATTTGTGGACTATATAGTCAGTGGCGTACTTAGGCAATAGTGAGAGTGCTCTGGAGCATCCAAACATTCTGAAATATAATCCATCCTCAGTCAAGTAATAGTCTACATATTCTTCAATCACCTGCAATGCCTCCTCTGACATGCAGTTGCCTTCTTTCAAGAAAATCAGGGTATACAATGGCATAATGAAGTTCTCACACACTTCCCTATAGTGACTCCAGTATTTGTGTACCCATAGTGGCTTATATGCTGAGTAGACTGGTTTTCATTCCCGACCCCAGATACACCTCAGATTGGGGAAAGGTTGGTTGCACAGTATGCAATCTATCAATATAGAGCTCATATAGAACTCTGATCTGTTCTGGGACACCGCTCCTAATGCTGATGCAATGCAGGCTGAGAGGATGTTGGACACAATGTTTTCCTAGTTGAACACTGTCCCTTATGTTTCAACGTAGAAAATGATAGGGACCCACTCCAATTTGAAGCTTCTACCATGGGCCCTCCTTAAAATCCTATTCAGCATCAGGGCAATGAACCTGTAAGGGGTTCTTAGATTGGCAGTGTCATATTTCCCAGTTGGCCTAGTTCTAAAGTTCTTGCGAGGCATTAGCATCCTCTTTAGTGTCTCGACTAGGTCCATTCTGATTGCCTTCAAGGAGTCCTCAGTCAAGTACACCTGTGCTTCCGGTAAATGGTAGGCCTGTGCCACATGCCCAGGGCTATAAGTAGCATAACCCTATTTGTCAACATTTGCAAGAATCATGGTGGTTACATATTCCGTGGCCAGAATCCACCCAATCACCTCTGAGCATGGAAAAAGCTCAGGTCTACTAGCAATTTTCATCAATGTAGATCTCTCTATATTGGCATAGATGGTTTCTTCTTCAAAACCTATGTCAGGTACTTCTCAGCGGGTTATTAATCTTTAAATTCCCCCCCATTGATATTCAGGTTCCATACCCACTGTGCATTTGGTGTCCTCTTAGGTGTATTCAACTCTAGTAACGATTTTGACTTTGGGTTCCTCTTCTACCATGGGAGCCTTCTTCTTCTGACGTTTAGACATCTTGAATTCTAAAAAATTTCCCTGTCATATACATGAATTTATTTTAGGTTTTGTTGGGTCATTTACAGATAACATTCAAAATGGACGCAATTGTATAATCATTTTACCTTGTCTATGCTAAACATGAGTGCAACTATGAAGAATAAACAACAATGCTCAAAAATCAAGTGTTCCCGCATAAAATTAATCTGCTGAAAAAGCTAAAACCAGCTCTCAACCAACATTCACAGATTTAACTTATAATATCATGACCAACAAATATCCCCCTCCTCTCATCAAAATGAACACAATCCCGAAACCCCCTCTCGGTGCTACGACCTAAACGTTACGCGGAAGAAAAAGGTGCCTAATCTCAAGTGAGGACATTGCAAGTGGTAGCGCACTAGCAGATAACGGGAAGTTACCTGTTGTAAAATGCTCACCTCATGGTCTAAATAGGTAATGCATTTCAGAACTAGAAATAGGCGAGGGTTCATACTCGAGCTTGAACAGTCTCAACCTAAGCGGGAAGTAAAAACACCATTGCGGTCCAGGTTCGTGAAGACGAGGGCGATCGAACTGTGGAACCAGACTCATGACATCTTGAAGAAAACCATGAAACGCCCTCCCTGGATGGCCAAACATAGACTAGGGGAAACTGGTGTGGACAGCATAACGGTTGTCTACACCGGCTTCCCCAGTAGTCGAGTGCGGTCTGCAAACCCCCAATGACCGCGAAAGTCATCATTGCAAAACTAAGAAACTCCCTACCGGGCGGCCATACTACTTAACTCAAAAATATATACAGGCCGGGATGAGAAAACGTAGAAAACACTAATCGCAGAGACAACCAAAAGTAGTTCGACCAATCAAACAGAATGGTAAAATGGGCATAAGAGCCTACCTAGAACTGTGCTGTGTGACTAGTGGAGGAAAACCGGTAAACTTCCACGGCAGAGCCACCTAGGAGCGAAGGTACCAATAGCGAAAACTTGGTCTGCTCGACTGAAAATCACAGCACACAGAAATCACCAAAATATAATAAAATAATAAAACCCCCAAACCCAACATATATACATCGCGGTCAACATGCAATCGACGGGAAAATAAGATCATTGGGAGACGGAAGAGCTATGGGATCGGCAATCATGTTTCTCTCTCCTCCGTAACGACGAATGAATAAAATGTTAGAATGCCCGCAATTGTGTTGGCGGTAGAAAAAAATAAACTTCACATCGGAGCTCGCTAAGCTACAACCTTGGACCAATAGTTGGTTGAAGAGCCGCAATAGTGGAAACTATAAAGGAAAAGAGTTCCGCAGACCGGCAAAACAGAGTAAAAATAAAACATGTCTTAAGCGACAAACATTCATCAAGCGGGAAAGATAAATCAAAATATCGAAAAGATAGTGCTTTCTAGAGCCGCAACAGCGAAAGTTGAAAAAACCAAGGATCAGCGAGCCAAAACGGCGGGGATCAAAAAAGGATGAAACAACTCTCGGACAACTTCGCAGAACCTTTTACACAACGGCGGAAGAGGTATAGAAAAAGGTTCTCATGGGATTTCAAAACAACTGCGGAAAAACAAAAACATCGGAGAACAGATACACTTGACCTTGGACTTGATGTGCGGTTCTTTTCTGCAACGGCGGACGTGCAGATGACTAGAATCCCGACTCAAAATTCCAAAACACTTCTGATGGCGAGGCAAAAATTAATTCAAACGTTAAAACATTCCCCGCATAAAATTAATCTTTATTTAAACATCAAGCAAAACAAAAACTTGAGCAAAAGCGAATCAAAGGAGGGTCCCAAATTTTGGGAAAATGTTGCAGCTGCAACAATTGGCAACTACCTGGTGAACCCCATATTTCTGAATCAACTTCCTCCCAGCAAAAGACTGTTTAATCATTTAGCTCATAATTTGAATTCTTCTAGATGCTTGTATTCCTAAGATGGCAAACACATGCATTTAAATCATTGATGTCAGTCCATTCTTGGGAATGGAAACGCAAAATATTTAAAGTCTGGATAACTCTTCTGAGGATTAGTAGGTGAGTTTTATTTTACCTCTGTCTGTGGGTAGTTTCTAGCTTGGACACCACAGGATCGTAACATATGGAAAATAGAGCTATTCATTTGTTCTTCATTCCCATGCCACTTGCACTTTTGTGCCCTTCTTGAACTTTTGTTCTTTTGAGTCCTCCATCTGCTTTTCTTTCTGAAATTTATTCAGGCTCTTCTATCCATAGTGTCCTTTTGTGTGAGGGATGAATTTATTTTTCAGCTCATGGATGGAGAAGAACTTTTAGCATATTGATATTCATGTTTCTGATACTTTGCTTTGATATGTATTGCTTCTTTTAGGAGTTTTGACTCTTAACAGCCTTTAGGCTTTTAAAATCATGGCATGGGATAATTTATATATAATAAACTGTTTATCTTGCTTCCTTTCCGTGGGTATTTTTCTATTACACCCTAGGACATTTTAGATGTAAAATGGATGGAGCCTCGAAATAGTATTCTAGACCTCTTAATTCTGAGTTATTTTCAGGGTTTAAGCAGGACTTCAATGAGTGCATAGCCATTTAGGAAAGCTACCTACTAGAAGAAATTCTATCATTTCAAAATAAACGCACAGCCTTATCCCAAAGATTGCAGTTGATCAAGAACCCTGATGCTTTCCATGCAACGAAAAGTTTGCCTCTTTTATTAAAAAAAAACCAAAATAACCAGAAATAAAAGTGGTATATCAAAGCAAAACTGCATCAAATTATTTATGTACAAGGTCATTAAATCAAAAGAAAAATAAAATTGTGCCCGCCCCTGAAAATCTATCAACTCATGGGTCAAGGGGCTAGGCTGGATTGCAGACATGAGATACCTAACCATGGTCTAATTCTACTATTTTTGAAACTAAAGATATGTCTACCAATTTACAATCAATCCCATCAGCCTGTGAAAATTGAAGGAGATTGGGATGAGTGTCAATCATATTGCTGGCCTCTTGTGATTCATGATATATTAGTTCAAGCTCCGTAAGATAATTCCCCAAAACAAAATTAGCAGATTCATTACCTTTTTCCAACTTAGTGATAGTGTGCTTCATGTAAGGTTCCCTTAACATTTTGATCCGATTTGGGGACCCCTTATGAGGCAACTATAAATTTGACCAATATGAAGCAAAATACCCCTTTAACCTTGTGGACCAGTCATGGTTCAGAATAATTCCATATCCATCCAGTATGTCAGCCACCATGATATCAATAAACTGACATATCTTATTATTTGCTAATAAATGAACGAGAAGATTCTCCATTTCTCCCACTACTTTGACATTAGTTCTATCTAGTTGAGTGACTTCCCAAGCAATAGGTTTTGGCTATCCATTAATTTGTTTGCAAACTACGAGTGGCATAACATTCACTGATGATCCATAATCTACCAAACAATTATGCACCTTATGATTTAGTATTTCCAGAGTAAAAAAGAAAGGTGGTGTTCTAGCTTTCTCTTCCCCAATTGATTCGACCTCTTCCTCTACAGGTTGGTTTTCAGTGGGCATCTCTTCTTCTGGATTTTCAGGTTTTTCAGTATTTTCTTTGTTAACACCTACTTGTTCTTCCATAGGTTTAGCAGGCTTGTTGATCTGCTCCGTATCTTGGCTGATAATGGTAATTTTGGGTAATTTATCTTCAACATTGTTCTTTGACTGTCTCCTGACATTCTCTTGCAACTTCTTAATTTTTGAGATTATTGTATTGTCTTTATTTATCAAATACATGTCTTTTGTTGTCATTGGCACATTCTCAGGTTTAAAAATACTTTTTTCTGTATCAAACAGTGAGACACAATCCCATAAAAACATGGTATCATTTTCCTATTTTTCTATAGTCTTATTACCTTTTCCCTCTTCATCACTATCCTTAGTCAATTTAGAGTCGAATAGCTGATTCATCACCAATGTCATTGAATTTAACCATTGAGGACACTTTTTTTCAGAATGGGGTTGTTGGTGAAAAGTGCAGAAATTGTCCATCCCTACCTCTGTCATATTCATTGATGCTGAATTGTGTGGAGGGGTCTTGAATTGGTTATTATCTTCCTTTTTTTTGTAGTAAGGCTTATAAGATTTTTGAGCTTCTTTTTCCTTCTCCAAATCTATTATTCTGTTGGAAAGATTTTGCATCATTTTTAACATCCCCTCAAAATCATGTGATTGCTCCTCTTTAGGTTTGGACAACATTAAGGCTCTTTTCCCAAAAAAAAATTCTCCAAATTGCTTGGGATAATCCTCTATACTTTCCTTTTCAGCCTCTACTCTTTCTTATTCTTCATAAGTCTCAGCTAACATAGGCTTAACTTAAGCTTTAGTAAACATCGCAAAGTCAGGACCTAAAGCTGAGGTATAATACTCAATCAGAACTTTGTTAGAAGGCTTATCAGTTGCAGAGAAGTTCTTGAGATAGGCTGAAAATATTTGAGTGAAATTGTGTACCTTCTCATTCCTTTCTTTTTTTAAAGCACCCAGACCTTTCATCAGTGTTGCATGCATCTTTTGGGCTGCATATTTGCTTCTAAAAATCCTTTCAAAGGTATCCCAATCTAGGATAGAGTTTACAGGCAAACCAAAGTACCAGGATGTTGCTGCTCCTTTAAGGGTATGTGGGAAAAGTCTACAAACAACATCCTCATATTCCCTAGCCCTTAATCCTTCTATTTCCAAATAGAAACTTTGCAAGTGGTCATCTACTACAATCTTCTCATTGGGATCAAACTTAGGCAGCAACTTCTCAAAAGCTTGAGGTAAGTCATGCAACAGAGGTGCTAGGTTCAAGGGTGATCTGGCTTTCCAAGCCGGTGGTGGATTTGGTGGCTTAGGCTATTAATTCTTGCACATGATCTAGGAACTAGGAATCAAAATCATCAAATAATAATTAACAAATACTCATGAATTGGTGTTAATAGGAACTGGAATGGTTTCCTCTCTGTATATTCAATGAACAATGAATAGTTACAATAACAATGTCAAGCAATAGCATAAATCCATGAAGAATTCGAATACCTAAGGAGACAATTCAAATTCAGCGAGTGAGTCTGGCTTAACTGACTCTTAGCAATTCAATCACACTTAGTTAACCACTTGACCAAAACCCTAATTGACTCACCAAACCATAACTGAAGTCAAAGTGCAATAAATGACTGAATCTCAACTGAAGGAGATCAAACACGTGTCATAGCAAGCCAACCATCAAGTGCTAGTGCTCCATGACTTCAATGAACCCCGACGAAGTTATCTGAAGTGGAACTGACCATCAGAAGTTGGTGGAGACTCCCTGTTGACTCCAGATCATTAAATAATAATAAATAATCATTAAATAATATATTTAATGAGAGGAGGAACCTTAACTAACTGGTTGAATTGATTATAACCACCAGTTAGCAATTAGGTGCATTAATATCACTCAGGTCACCCCCAAAGTTCTCCATTTAGACTCCTTGACTGTAGGTAGGCGTAGGTGTGACTGGATGATGGCAATTAATGCTCCACTGATGTCAATTAATGTCAATTATACTTAGGATAGTGCTTTAACTAGGCCAATTTGACCAAAAGAGTGTCTATGATGGTAAATGTCTCCAACAGCCCCCCTTAAGCTATACTCAGGAAGAGTTAGAAAACATAGATGCATAAAAATGCTAGGGCCCCGGAAACTAAGGCGATAGGTCACCCTGTACAATAAAGTGATTGCTTAATATAACCAAGGAAATGGAGAAAACCTCATGGGAAAAATACCCCCCCTCAAATTAAGAAGTAAATCAAGAATTGGTTCTTCTATGCAGCAGCATCCTGAGACTGTACATGTGAACCTCTGAATACAAACTAAATGAATATTTCTAGAGGAATCTTCCATTTTTGAAGAAGAACAATGCACTCAACTGAATCAGAAATATAAACAGCTGCACGCTAAAAACTGGACCCATGTAGAGTAGCTGAAATCATTTGAAGAGAGAGTAAAGGTTCTTGAGGATTCGAACCATGTGTGGAACACTCACGAAACTGATATGTTTGGGCCTTGAAAATCAAACAATGAGTGGTAAAATCAGGCCCAAATATTAGGAGCAAGTGTCCAAGCAGATGCAGAATGTCTTCCTCTTTACTTGTTCTGTGAGGAGATGAGCATGTGACCAAAGCTAGAGAATCCCTGGGACTCTAGAGAGCGAACGCTTGGCCTCCATAATCTGATATAGATTCTAAAATATCTAATGAATCACAAAATAAAATATCAGCAACCTCATAAGAGGAAACTAACACCAAATCTCCATCAGCAGAATTGAAGAAGAACTGGGGTACTTGATTTTTCACACTGGAATTGGTGAGAGCAGCTACAAGCATGAATGAAATCTCTTGGATTTTAAAATATGAACAAAATAATATCATATAAGAATGTAAATCCAATCTAAATAAGTTCACAACAGATCCAAAACTATGAAATGAAATCAAATCCCCAGCAGCAATTTCGAAGGAGACTTGCGGTACTTGTTTCTTCACATCGTTGATGAGAACAGCTACAAGCAGTACTGAAGGTTTATGAACCTGAAATTTTGAACCAATAAATATCAGATCATATCCAAATAATATCATATCATATCCAATAAGGTCCATATCAGATCCAAAATTATGGTCAACTGAGACGGTAGATGCACAGTTTTCTTCGTCTTCAAAATTCTGATTTTTTGTGCATGCAATCCTGCAGGATTTTGCTGGAAGATCTAGATCACGGGGAGTGAATATGTCACTCTTATAATCTGATATTTCTTCCAAAATATCCAATTTTTTACATATTTTCACACCAGCATCAACATTAGAGGAAGAAAAATCAAATTTCTCTTCACTTTCGGAAGCAATTACTGGTAAATTTTGCACAGAATTCAAAGGAAAATCACCGGTGAATGTTTGCATGGAAGTGCAGCAGTATTTTTCTTCAATATCAAAGATTCGAATGTCTTCTTGTGTTTTAGAAATATGAGAATATCAGATATCATAGATATCATGAACTTCCGGAGCATCAGGAGAAGGAGTCACTGCATGGAGACTTTCTTCAATTCGAATTGAATGTGTAGAAGATTCTGCTTCATCTTCACCTTGAAAAACTTCATCAAAGAGAGTAGAGGCTGAGAATTTTGACTAAAGAACTCTTGTGGTGTTGGATGTGATCTCCAAAGTACTATTATGATCCTCATTGTGCTTGCCAAAGGTTCTGTCCAATTTTGTCTAGACTTCCTTTGGGTATTCAACAGAAGCAATAATAAGGTAGTACAAGCTAGGAGAAAGGGCTAGACATATTGCTCCAAAATCTCTATCACTGTCATTTACTCAGTAATTCTCATTCTCATAAGAATATTTTCCAAGTCCAATAGACACCTCATAGAGACCTCGTCTCTTCAGAGATGCAATCATCTTCAAATTCCATTCTGAATAACTTGTGAATGGGGTGAGAAGAGGGATTGATGAGTCCATTCGAAGTTGTACCTATTAAAACCTACAAATAAAAAAAAGGGGGCAACGTAAGGTCGTACAGCCTACACATTTTAGGCTTGCATCACACCTAGCATAATCAATCAAGCAAGCTTGATCAACAAGTTCTTTACTTGGGATATTGAGTGGTAAGCCTTGGCTTCTGGTGCAGTGCTGGATTTTTGAGCTATTGCTCAAATTTCATGGAGAAATCTGTCAAAAAGCTTGTTTTTGAGAGATAGATATTTTTTCCGCCATATGCTCTGATACCATATTAATTCTTGCACATGATCTAGGAACTAGGAATCAAAATCATCAAAGAATAATTAAAAAATACTCATGAATTGGTGTTAATCGGAACTGGAATGGTTTCCTCTCTGTATATTCAATAAACAATGAATAGTTACAATAACAATGTCAAGAAATAGCATACGTCTATGAAGAATTCGAATACCTAAGGAGACAATTCAAATTCAGTGAGTGAGTCTGGCTTAACCGACTCTTAGCCATTCAATCACACTTAGTTAACCACTTGAACAAAACCCTAATTGACTCACCAAACCTTAACTGAAGTCAGAGTGCAATAAATGACTGAATCTCAACTGAAGAAGATCCAACACATGTCATAGCAAGCCAACCATCAAGTGCTAGTGATCCATGACTTCAATGAACCCTGATGAAGTTAACTGAAGCTGAACTAACCATAAGAAGTTGGTGGAGGCGCCCTGTTGACTCCAGATCATTAAATAATAATAAATAATCATTAAATAATCATTAAATAATATATTTAATGAGAGGAGGCTCCTTAACTGACTGGTTGAACTAATTGTAACCACCAGTTGGCAATTAGGTGCATTAATATCACTCAGATCACCCCCGGAGTGCTCCAGTTAGCCTCCTTGACTGTAGGTAGGTGTGGGTGTAACTAGATGATGGTAATTAATGCTCCACTGATGTCAATTAATGTCATTTATACTTAGGATAGTTGTTTAACTAGGCCAATTTGACCAAAAGAGTGTGTATGATGGTAAATGTCTCCAACACCCCCCCTTAAGCTATACTGAGGAAGAGTTAGAAAACATAGATGCATAAAAATTCTAGGGCCCCAGTAACTAAGGCCATAGGTCACCCTATACAATAAAGTGACTGCTTAATATAACCAAGGAAACATGGAAAACCTCATGGTAAAATACCCCCCCTCAAACTAAGCAGTAAATGAAGAATTTGTTCTTCTATGCAGCAGCATCCTAAGACTGTGCATGTGAAACTCTGAATACAAACTAAATGAATATGTCTAGAGGAATCTTCCACTTTGGAAGAAGAACAATGCACTCAACTGAATCAGAAATATAAATAGCTGCACGCTAAAAACTATACCCATGCAGAGTAGCTGAAATCATCTGAAGAGAGAGAAAAGTTTCTTGAGGATTCAAACCATGTGTGGAACACTCAAGAAAATGATATTTTTCAGCCTTGAACAGCAAACAATGAGTGGTAAAATCAGCCCCAAATCTTAGGAGCAAGTGTCCAAGTAGATGCAGAATGTCTTCCTCTTTACTTGTTCTGTGAGGAGATGAGCATGTGACCAAAGGTAGAGAATCCCTGGGACTCTAGAGAGCGAATGCTTGAGCTCCATAATCTGATATAGATGATTAAATATCTAATGAATCAAAAAATAAAATATCAGCAACCTCATAATAGGAAACTAACACCAAATCCTCATTAGCAGAATTGAAGAAGAATTGCGGTACTTGATTTTTCACACCGGAATTGGTGAGAGCAGCTACAAGCATGAATGAAAGCTCTTGGATTTTAAAATATGAACAAAATAATATCATATCAGAATGTAAATGAGATCTAAATAACTTCAAAACATATCCAAAACTGTGAAATGAAATCAAATCCCCAGCAGTAGTTTTGAAGGAGACTTGCAATACTTGTTTCCTCACACCGTTGATGAGAATAGCTACAAGCAATATTGAAGGTTTATGAAACTGAAATTTTGAACCAATAAATATCATATAAGATCAAAATAATATTATATCATATCCAATAACGTTCATCTCATATCCAAAATTATGGTCAACCGAGACAGTAGATGCATTGTTTTCTTCTTCTTCAAAATTCTGAATTTTGGTGCATGCAATCCTGGAGGATTTTGCTGGAAGATCTAGATCATGGGGAGCGAATGTGTCACTCTTATAATCTGATATTTCTTCCAAAATATCCAATTTTTTACATATTTTCACACAAGCAGCAACATTAGAGGAAGAAAAATCAAATTTCTCCTCACTTTCGGAAGCAATTACTGGTAAATTTTGTACAGAATTCATAGGAAAATCACCGGTGAATGTTTGCATGGAAGTGCAGCAGTATTTTTCTTCAATATAAAAGATTTGAATGTATTCTTTTGTTCCAGAAATATGAGAAGATGAGATATTAGATATCTCATGATATTCTGGAGCATCAGGAGAAGGAGTCACTGCATGGAGACTTTCTTCAATTCGAATTGAATGTGTAGAAGATTCTGCTTCATCTTCATCTTGAACAACTTCATGAGAGAGAGTAGAGGTCGAGAATTTTGAGTAAAGAACTCTTGTGGTGCTGGATGTGATCTCCAAATTACTATTATGATCCTCATTGTTCTTTCCAAAGGTTTTGTCCGATTTTCTCCAGACTTCCTTTGGGTATTCAGCAGAAGCAATAATAAGGTAGTACAAGCTAGGAGAAAGGGCCAGACATATTGGTCCAAAATCTCTATCACCATCATTTATCCAGTAATTCTCATTCTCATAAGACTCTTTTCCAAGTCCAATAGACACCTCATAGAGACCTCGTCTCTTCAGAGATGCAATCATCTTCAACTTCCATTCCGAATAGCTTGTGAATGGGGTGAGAAGAGGGATTGATGAGTCCATTTGAAGTTGTATCTGTTAAAACCTACAAATAAAAAAAAAGGGAACCGTAAGGTCAGACAGGCTGCACATTTTAGGCTTTCATCACACCCAACATAATCAATCAAGCAAGCTTGATCAACAAGTTCTTTACTTGGGATATTGAGTGGTACACCTTGGCTTCTGGTGCAGTGCTGGATTTTTGAGCTATTGCTCAAATTTCATGGAGAAATCTGTCAAATAGCTTGTTTTTGAGAGATAGATATTTTTTCTTCCGTATGCTCTGATACCATATTAAATCTTCCACATGATCTAGGAACTAGGAATCAAAATCATCAAAGAATAATTAACAAATACGCATGAATTGGTGTTAATCGGAACCGGAATGGTTTCCTCTCTGTATATTCAATAAACAATGAATAGTTACAATAACAATGTCAAGAAATAGCATAAATCCATGAAGAATTTGAATACCTAAAGAGACAATTCGAATTTAGGGAGTTAGTCTGGCTTAACTGACTCTTAGCCATTCAATCACACGTAGTTAACCACTTGACCAAAACCCTAATTGACTCACCAAACCCTAACTGAAGTTGGAGTGCAATAAATGACTGAATCTCAACTGAAGGAGATCAAACACATGTCATAGCAAGCCAACCATCAAGTGCTAGTGCTCCATGACTTCAATGAACCCCAATGAAGTTAACTGAAGTTGAAATGACCATCAAAAGTTGGTGGAGGCGCCCTATTGACTCCAGATCATTAAAGAATAATAAATAATCATTAAATAATATATTTAATGAGAGGAGGTGCTTTAACTAACTGGTTGAACTAATTGTAACCACCAATTAGCAATTAGGTGCATTAATATCACTCATATCACCCCCGGAGTGCTCCAGTTAGCCTCCTTGACTGTAGGAGAAGGATAAGTTAGCCTCCTTGACTGTAGGTAGGAGCAGGTGTGACTGGATGATGGGAATTAATGCTCCACTGATGTCAATTAATGTCAATTATACTTACGATAGTGGTTTAACTAGGCCAATTTGACCAAAAGAGTGTGTATGATGGTAAATGTCTCCAACATAGGCTGGTTTGAATTTACACCTACCATGAGTCTGGGTGGAGAGTGAGGTGGTGAAGGCACATGAGTCCGCACAGGTGAACAGTAAGGTATGTTTGCGCCTATTTGATTCAACGACTGAACCACCTCCTGTAATACTCCTTCTACTAACTCTTCCAAGTCTCCAACCAACACTGACTCTTCCAAGATGGGACGGTCTTTCTTCTTGTATTCTCTTTGGGATAAATCAAGGATGATGGGTAATATTCCAATACTCTTTACATAGGCATGTGTGTGTCTCCTGAGATCATTTATCACTTGGTTGTCCACAGCAAACAGATGTTCCCTATTTTCTTGAGTACTTGGATCAGGACACAAACTCGTTCCAAAATTGTCACTGGAGGGGTTATTTCGAGAAAATAGGTTTCCTTGACCAGCCATACATTGGCGGCCCTCCTTCTACTACCAGAAACTATTGAGGCCTAGAAATTCATAGGCAACAATAGCAAGGGATTCTCCCCAGTCAATGTTCCCAACTATCCTGTGACGTTTTGGTGTAGGGAATCCATCCGGTTTGCAGTTCGGCTACCGTAGGTCAAGTAAAAAAAATAAAAGGTTTTATCGGTTGCGGCCCGGTCCACCGTATATATTTTTGTATTTTTAGTTTTAAGTATGACATGTAAATGCCTATCTAAAATGCAGATTGATTGAGAATGCAAGGAGTGTTCACAATGTGATGTGCAGGTTCTTACCTCTCGTCTTAGGCTCTCTTGCATCTAAATCACACACTCAGCAAGAAATTAAAACTAACTACCTAACCTATCCCTAGGGAGCAAGATTGTCACTTATTAATGAGTAATGTATTTTGTGCATGCATTATAAAAAAGAAATTACAAATAGCTGATACTTCTTTCAATGCACGAACATTTAAAGATATTTGAACAACCAGATAGCCAATTGTCTATGAACAACATTCATTACTCATAGTGGAAATTTTCATAAAACAAACCAAAGATCATTCATACAAGAAAATAGGTTCAAAGAGTTAGAACGATCTCACAGTTAATGGACACAAAGCTGAAAACGAAATAGTTCCTCTTCAACAAATCCATAGCATAACATTTGAACATTCCACCAAGCTTTCTCCAACAGGAAAACTATAATTATTTATTGCAAAAGGAAATAGTTCTTCTTACAATATGTCTTCCAATCTAACTGGGAAAAAGTGAATTCTCTTATGTAAATATTCTATATTTATAAAAAAAGAACAAAACTGTTGCATTGCCCACAAATGACTCTTGGGATTCCCAAACTCTTCACCTCCCATACTTTTCCTTCATTAAGTGCTTATCAAAATTTACAATATATTACAATAAAATGAATAAAATGCTCATTAGGAGGGTCCCACTTGACTATTCAAAAATTTCTTCCATGCTCAAGCTTCTGAGGAAATACTTTCGAATTCAGAAGGCTCTAGGAAACGAATATTTATTTCAAATTTAGGAGCCTAATTTCTTATGACTTCTATTCTGGTTGCGCTCAGGAAAAGTTGATCTTCTAATAGTTGCACACTAACTGCAGAATGATCTAATTCATTCGTCAGGCTCTACTTGTCTAAAGCTTTCATGTGTTGTATTCTTCGTTCATCTCCTTGATATCTTCTTTGCAAAATCTCCAAAAACAGGCTGTGTTCTGGAAATGTATCCATTCTCTGTTCAGCCTCAACCTAGTAGCGATTATAAGTGATCAAAAGTATTCTGAAGAATTCTACACAAGCCCCCTTTGTCTTCTTGATAGCCTTATTGAATTCCTCAGCTGTGTTTATGGCAAAATCCAGTAAATCATAGTCTTGCCTTAGGGCTTGTTGATCTTTTGCTAGTATATTCGTAAGGGCTTCTTCATTCGCTTCTAATCTCACCATCATTCCTATCAGGACTTCTAAGATGTCATGCGATCTATCAACAAAATACGAAGAGTTTTCCAGAATCTCTTCCAGCCGATTATCCATCTACAAGACCTTGCACCTCTCTTCCTCTATGGCCACTTGTAGTTAGTGCATATTACTCTTCTGTGCCAGAATGTGCTCCTTGAATGGCTAAAGACTGACCTGCTATTCCTTGTCCTCTTCTATGGCTGCTGTCAATGAGGTAATCTATTCTTTAAGTTCTACATTCCACCCCTGAGATTGCCTCTCAGATCCTTTCAAGGTAGCCTTCTGCAACTCCAACTCCCCTATCCTGCCTAGCAGTTGCTCCTTTTCTGCCCTCAACCCTTGACATTCTTGCTGCACTTTCTCCAGACTTTCTTGGGAAGCCTCCATAGATCTCTTCTCAACTTGGAGGGACTGGAGCTTAGCTTTTGAAGACTTTATTTCTCATTGTACATCTTCAAACTTCCTTTTCAACCTATTATTTTCCTCTCTTTCTTTTCTTAGGGTATCTTTGAGCTGGGAAGAGGAATTCTTTGATTGTTCAAGATTAGTCATTTTTCGATCTACATTATCCTCGGAAGCATGGATCAATGCAGCCCTCACTCTAATAGTGAACTTGGAGTCCTTTTCTATCCCATATACTACAGTTGTATCATTAATCGTTTTACCAGAATGCCCCCGAGTTTCGACCTTTCTCTCGGTCCTTTTTACTATCCTTTTCTTTTCCCTATCATAAAAGATAGTGTTGAAATCTGGTACCTCCTCCCCTTTCTTCTGCTCGAATGGGATTAGCCTAAGGGTGGGGACCATATCCCGTCCTGGTGTGTTTCCAGCAGCTGCCTTGGGATCCTGAGCCTAACTGTTTGCTGTATCGAAAGTTGATTGCTCCGTCACCGTCTCTGTCAACTTTAGCTTTTCTGCTTCCTACTTTTTCAGCTCCTCATCCATCTTTCTTTTCTTTTCCTCTTCCTCACTCTTGGTGTATTTTTCTGCCTTTCTAACTGCTTCTAGTGCATCTCTTCTCTTTTCCTCCTCTTCTCCTTTGATCCAGCTTTCCGCCTCTTGTGCTAGTCTCCTAGCATCTTCATTTCTTTTTCTAGTTTCTTCCTCCTCTGCCTTTGCTTGCTCATCCTGTCGTTTTCCACGTTTTCTGATGATTTTCTTTTTAAACCTTCTTCTTAAGGCTGTTATATTTTGTGCACTATGGAAATTGGATTCCTCTCTATCCCAGTGGCTGGTGTATTCAAAATGTACATTCTCCTCTTTGCAGTGCTCTGCTACCTCATTTCGAGAATCATTCCTGTGGAAACGCATTTCCCCAAAATGGAATTTCCCCAATTCTTCCATTAATTCATCATCTTTCTTCACCCTAGTAAACTTGTAGCTTCCCAAACTGAATGGAAAATGAGGGTAAGCTGATTTCTTATGTTCAAACAAAAAGCTCCCTATGCCATCTAAAAAGACTTGTCGAACTGCCTCTTTGTGGACTATATAGTCAGTGGCATACTTAGGTAGTAGTGAGGGTGCTCTAGAGCATCCAGACATTCTGAAATATAATCCATCCTCAGTCAAGTAATAGTATGCATATTCTTCAATCACCTCCAATGCATCCTCTGACATGCTGTTGCATTCTTTCAAGAAAATCAGGGTGTACAATGGCATAATTAAGTGATCACACACTCCTTTATAGTGACTGTGGTATTTGTGGGCCCACAGTGGCTTGTATGCTGAGTAGACTGGTGTTCTTTCCTGGTCCCAGATACACTTCAAATTGGGGAAAGGTTGGTTGCACAGTATGCAATCTATCAATATAGAGCTCATATAGAACTCTGATCTCTTCTGGGATACCCCTCCTAATGCTGATGCAATGTAGGATGAGAGGTTGTTGGACACAATGTTTGCCTAGTTGAACACTGTCCCCTATGTTGCAACGTAGAAAATGATAGGGACCCACTCCAATTTGAATCTTCTACCGTGGGCCCTCCCGAAAATCATGTTCAGCATCAGGGCAATGAACCTGTAAGGGGTTCTTAGATTGGCAGTGTCATATTCCCTGGTTGGCCTAGTTCTAAAGTTCTTGCCAGGAATTGGCGTCCTCTTCAGTGTCTCGACTAGGTCCATTCTGATTTCCTTCAGCCAGTCATCAGTCAAGTACACCTATCCTTCTTGTAAATGGTAGGCCAGTGCCAAATACGTAGGGCAATAAGCAGCATAACCCTATTTTTCAACATTTGCCAGAATCATGGTGTTTACATCTTCCCTGGGTAGAATTCACCCAATCACCTCTGAGCATGGAAAAAGATCAGGTCTAGTAGCAATTTTCATCAATGCAAATATCTCTATATTGGCATATATGGTTTCTTCTTCAAAACCTATGTCAGGTACTTCTTGGTGGGTTATTAATTTGTAAATCCCCCCCATTGATATTCAGGTTCCATACCCACTGTGCATTTGGTGTTATTGTAGGTGTATTCAACTCCGATAATGATTTTGACTTCGAGTTCTATTAAGGCCTGGAAATTCGCAGGTGACAACAGCAAGGGATTCTCCCGAATCAATGTTCCCAACTAGCCCATTGACTGTTTGGTGTAGGGAATCCATCTGGTTTGCGGTCCGGCTACTGTAGGTCAAAGTAACAAACAAAGGTTTTACCGGTTACAGCCCCGTCCACCGAGCCTTTTGTATTTTTTGACTTAATGTATGCAGTGCAAATTCTTAACTAACAATGCAGGGTGATAAGGATGTGAGGAACAACACAATGTGATGCACATGTTCTTACCTCTTGTCTTAGGCTCACAGGCATCTAAATCACATATGCAGTAATGAAATAAACTAACTATCCATCTAACTACCTATCCCCGGGGAGCCAGAATATGATTTATTTATGATTAATGTGGACTATTCATGCATTATAAATAGAAATTAAAGGTAGCTGATATTCTTATCTACAACACATGAAAGATTAAAGATATTTCGACAATCAGATAGCCAATTGTTTATGGATAGCATCCATTACTCATAGTGGAAATATTCATAAAATAAATCAGAAATATTCATACAAGAACATAGGTTCAATGAGTTAGAACGATCTCACAGTTAATGGACATAAAGCTGAAAACGAAATAGTTCCTCTTCAACAAATCCATAGCACAACATTTGAATATTCCATTGAGCTTTCTCCAACAAGCAAACTGTAATTTTCTATTTGCAAAAGGAAATAGTTCTTCTTACAATATGTCTTCATCAATCTAACTGGGAAAAAGACCTTTTCCCTTCTAAGCTTTCTAAATTTATACAAAAGGGTGAGAATGTTGGGCTACCCAAAGTGACCTTTGGGCTCCCCAACCCCTCGTTTCCCATCGTTTTGTTTCTCTTAATTTTTTTACAAAAAATAGTTACAAATTATAATAATGACTGACCCTTCATGAGGAGGGTCCCACTTGAGCATCTAGAAACTTCTTCCATGACGCGGCATCAGAGGCAATGCCCTCAAATGTGCAGGGTTCCAACAATTGAATGTTGATCTCGAATTTTTCTGCCTGGTTCTTTATGGCTTCCACTCTTGCTACACTTAATCGAAGCTGGTCCTCTAGGATCTGCACACTAACTGTTGCATGGCCTACTTCGCTTCTCAGAATCTGGTCATCAATGGCCTTAATGTGCAGCATCCTTGCTTCTTCGTCCTGATATTTCTTCTGCAAAAACTCCAAAAATGAGTCATGGTCCAGGAAAGCCTCGAGCCTCTGCCCAGCTTCTATTTGGCACCGTTTGTAGGTAATGAGAAGTCTTCTAAAAAACTTGGTGCATAATCCCTTTGTCTTTTTAACTGCATTCTTGAAATCTTCAGCTGTGTTGATGGCGAACTCTACCAGGTCATACTCCCATTTAAGGGCCTGTTTATCTTTTGATGGCAGCTCTGCTGGAGTTTCTTCATTGTTTTCCAGCCTTGCCATTCTTGCAGTCAGGACCTCGAGGATATCCTGAGATCTCTCCACAAAGTAAGATGCAGTTTCCAAGATCTCTTCCAATCGTCCATCGATTTGCAGCACTCTACATCTTTCTTCTTCAACAGCAGTCTGTAGCTGCAGCATCTTGGCCTTTTGGGCCAATACATGCTCTTTGAATGGCTGGAGGTTAACCTGTTGTTCTCTTGCTTCCTCCAGAGCAGTCGTTAGCGAGGAAATCTATTCCTGGTGTTCCTTCTTCAGTTCTTGGGTGTGCAAATCATTTTCCTGTAAGAGGATCTTTTGCTGCTCTTCTAGTTCCTCCACCTTTGCCAGCAGCTTTTCCTTTTCAATTCTTAACCCTTCATATTCTTTTTGTACTCTTTCAAGAGACTCCTGTGTCGTTTCCAACACTTGTATTTCTCCTTGGAGTGCCTGTACTTTAGCTCTTGAGAAATTCATTTCCCTTTTCATATATTCATATTTCGTCTTGAGCCTATTGCTTTCTTCCCTCTCTTTCCTCAATGTATCCTTCAGCTGAGCAGAGGATTTCTTGGACTGCTCCAGGTCAGTTATTATCTTGCCTACATTATCTTCTAAATCTTGGATAAAGGAAGACACGGTTCTTAGGGTAAATCTTGGATCTTGGTCTGTTCCTAACATAACAGCCGTATCTGTTATCATCTTACCAGGTAGACCTTCCGCCTCAACATCCCTCTCTGTTCTCTTTATTATTCTCTTTGTTTCCCTATCATAATATACAATGTTGAAATCGAGGATTTCTTCCCCTTTCTTCTGGACAAAAGGAACCAGCTTGAGAGTGGGGATCATGGGAGTGTTGGAAGTAGGTACTTGTGGGTCCTGAACCTTAGGGTTCTCAACATCCTAGGTCTGCCCCCCAGCTATGTCAGAAGCTGACTGTTTTGTCTCAGTCTGTGTCAGCTTCACCCTCTCTGCCTCCTGCTTTTGTAGCTCCTCATCGAGATTTCTTTTTGGTTCTTCAGCTACTTTTCTAACTGCTTCTTCTGCCTCTTTAGCTGCTTCCTAGGATTTCTTAGCTGCTTCTTGTGCAGCTTTTCTTTTCCCTTCCTCTTCAATGTGCAACCACTCTGCAGCTTCCTGTGCCAATCTCTGGGATTCTTCATTTCTCCTTTTGGCTTCTTCCTCTGCCTTTGCCTGTTCATCCCCTTTTCCACCCTTAGTGGTGATTTTCTTCGTGAATCTTCTTTTCAGTGCTGTAATGTTTGGGGCATTCTGGAAGACAGGTTCTTCCCTATCAAAATGATGGGTATATTCGAAATGCACCTTATTTTCTTTACAATGATCAGCCACTTTACCGTGGGAGTCATTTCTGTGATAGGGCATCTCACCAAAATGGAACCTCTCCAGCTCCTCTACGAATTCACCGCCTTGTTTCACCTTAGTGAACCTGTAGTTCCCAAGTTTGAAGGGAAAGGGAGGATAAGCAGTCTTCTTGTGTTCAAACAGGAAGCTGCCTATTCCATCTAGGAACACTTGTCTGACTGCCTCCTTATGGACAATGTAATCAGTTGCATATTTTGGCAGTAGGGAAGGTGCTCTTGATGCCCCAAACATTCTGAAGTACATGCCATGTTCAGTCAAATAGTAGTCTTTGTAATCTTGTATCACTTGCATGGCCTCCTCAGACATAAAATCACACTCTTTCCGGAAAATGAGTGCGTGTAGTGGCATAATGAAGTGCTCGCAGACTTCCCTTTAATGGCTGTGGTACTAGTGTGCCCATGTGGTCTATAAGCAGCATAGACAGGCATTCTTTCCCTATCCCAGATGCACCTGAGACCAGGTAAAGGTTGGTTGCATAGTATACAGTCTATGTGTATTGAGCTCATATAAAACTCAGGCCTTTTCCAGTACTCCCCTTCCAAGGCTGAGGCCAAGCGAGAAGAAAGACTGTTGGATATAAGGCTGGCCCAATTGAAGAGTGTCCCTTGTGTTGCCACATGAAATATGATGGGTATCCACTATAGCTTGAAGAATCTGCCATGGGATCTCCCAAATATCCTATTAAGCATAAGAGCTATAAATATGTAGGGAACCCAACAAGCTCGCTGTATCATATTCACCCGTGGGTCTGTGTCGGTAATGCTTTCCCTGCAACAGCATGCTCTTCAGGGTCTCTTCCAGGTCCATTCTAATGCTACTCAGCCAGTCATCAGATAGGAATACTTGGGCTTCTGGCAAGTGATAAGCCAACGCCACATATCCAAGGCTAAATGTAGCATAGCCCTACCTCTCAATATTTTCCAGAATCATTGTGGTTACATCTTCCTGGGGCAGAATCCAGCCAATTACCTCGGAGCATGGGAACAACTCTGGCCTAGTGGCAACCTTTATAAGGGAATATCTTTCAATGTTTGCATATATGGACTCCTCTTCTAAGCCCATGTCAAGAACTTCTCTTCGGGTAATCAGTCTATATATTTCCCCCCACTGGTATTCAGGTTCCAAACCAGAAATGCATTTAGTATCTTCATATACGTATTCTGTCTTGGTGACCGCTTCTACCTCTGGCTCTTCTTCGACCACAGGGACCTTCTTCGTTTGTCTTTTTGACATTGTGAGCTTGAGTTCTTCCTGCCATATATACATTGTAACATTAAGCAATTCAAGTTGCAGACAATTATATGACAATGTGTAGCGTTTTACTTCTTCAAGGTGTATTGTGACAGGAATTAGTTAATGAAGCCAAAATATATGTGTACCTAGGATGAAATGGCTTAACTAACAGGATTATTAAAACAAATGAGCAGTATTCAGAGTCTTTGTTTATGTATATCATGATGGAAACTAGTTGTGTGCAATAAAATGTGCATACTACCATTACTTTCCAATATAAGCATTAACAATATAATCCAGCAGGAATGGTGTCTACATAAAATTGAAAAGGCTCATGCTGCTTGCGGGCAAAAATAATTATATTGACACGACTAAAGCTTCCGCTCTCTGTGGGCACTACTAACATTTTGTTGTGCAGGATAGACAAAGGACGAAAAACCCCCGCAATCCCTCTCAACGACACTCTACAAACAGACCGCCCACACTCTAATGTTGGATAACCTAAATGCTGTGGTATATCCTTTCCCCCTTCGGCTCAGGTTTAAGATAAAATCCAACGGTGCGCGGAGCGGCACAGTGAAACCTTGCTATTTGAGAATGCGGGTTTCTATAGTGTGCTCAATCAAAGAAACCTCCTGTGCAAAACCTTGGTCAGCAACCTGGTGTCATAGTCAAACCCCTCTCCCGGCCATGGTTCGAAACTGAGCAAGAATCGATTGCACGGGACTGCGTAGGCAAAATGGCTAGGGTTCGAGGATATGGGGGGACTGAAAATCTCAACAAAAAGGGTACCCACTAAATGCTATAGAAAAACCACAAACTCTCCCTCTGCAACCCATCATCACACACAGGGAAGCTTGGTGTAGGCAACGTAACGACCGCCTGCACCAAACCCCCAACCACTGCGCGAGGTTGCGAGACAACGAGGGCGTGCAAACTAATCTATGGTTTGAAATTCCCCCTTCCCAAGACAGTTATGACAAAAATCCCTAATTAAATATTCATAGAAAACAGGATGAAGGAAACGGCTGCACTCAGCACCCTAACCGCAACAAACAGTCAATTGAAAACCTAAACGGAAATGGAAAAGGATAACGAGCCTACCTGGAAATACAATGCGTAATCAACGGGAAGATGAGCGGTCAAACTTCCATAATCGAGCCACCTGGACGTGGGTACCAGCATGGAATCCTTCGCAGCTTCTGAGAACGGCACGCATGACAACGACAGTGCTCAATAGTCGGATACAACAATAAAAAACATAACCCCTCGACCCGTATAAATAGTCAACCAGCACGGGCGCGAAAACAACGGCCATCAGAGAGCCTTCTAATTGGAGGCCGAAAGCGAATTCCCCTCCGCAACGACGGACAATCACAACGCCAATTCATCCGCGGCAACATATAGTGAAGAAAAGCATCAGACGACGGAAGGTTTTGTTTCGAACGTTGAAAGCTTCTATCTTTCCGCAACTGCGGAAAGCCTAAACGAAAAACCCATCCGCAACGGGAGAAGTTTTGAGTGGGAAAAACACTATGCACCGAAAAAGTCCAGGCTTCTGTCATCTGCAGCGGCAGATCTGCAAATCATCCCATGGTCCGCAACGTCAGCTTGGATTGAAATGTTAACGGTTCAGAAAGCTTAGAGTTTTGGCAGTCGTAACGGCAGAAAAGAGAAGACTTCGGGAAAGCGACTGAAAGCTGACGTGTCGGCAGGTGAATTACTTTAAACCTCTTTAGGAGCCGCAATAGCGGGAGAAATGATCAGAAGAACGTTCGATGCAAAACCACAAAGCATTCGACATGAAGACAAAAAAATATCAGCAAAATTAATCGAAGTCGAACCGAAATTTATCCGCAACGGTGGAAGCAGAAGTGACAAAGGCTCCGATGCAAAACCAAAATCCAGCCGATTTCGCCAAACGAATCGGGAGAAAAGTCAAAGTTAAAACTAAAATTCCATCTGCAACGGCGGAGAAAGAAACGACAAGTATTTCCGATCTAAACCAAAACAAACGCCGACGTGAAAGACCGACGGATCAGAAGACGAAATTCATTTCCTTCCGCAATGGCGGAAGACGAAAACAAAGACCCACCCGCAATGGCGGAAGATCAAAACAAAATACCCTCCAATTTAGACCGTCTTCAAACGCAATTAAAGGCAAAGGATGAAGGTTTGAAATTCTTAATCAAAATTGAAAAACAACTGTAGATCAATCCAAGCATAAGCAGGTGTTTTCTGAAGCATTCTCAAACCAAACACAAGAAGACAATCAAACTAATTCAAGCAAAAGGAGGGTCCTAAAATTTTGGAATTTTGGGAAAATTGTTGCAGCTGCAACAGGTTCCTCTTCTACTATAGGAGCCTTCTTCTTCTGATGTTTAGACATCTTGAATTTTGAGAAATTTCCCTGTCATATACATGAATTTCTTTTAGGTTCTGTTGGGTCATTTACATATAACATTCAAAATGGAGGCAACTGTATAAGCATTTACCTCATCTATGCTAAACATGAGTGCAACTATGAAGAATAAACAACAATGCTAAAAAACCAAGTGTTCCCACATAAAATTAATCTGCCGAAAAAGCTAAAACCAACTCTCAACCAAGATTCACAGATTTAACTTAGAATATCACGGCCGACGAATATCTCCCTCCTCTCATCAACACAAACATAGTCCCAAAACCCCCTCTCGGCGCTACGACCTAAACGTTACGTGGAAGAAAAAGGTGCCTAATCTCAAGTGAGGACATTGCAAGTGGTAGCGAACTAGCAGATAAGGGGAAGCTACTTGTTGTAAAATGCTCACCTCATGGTCTAAATAGGTAATGCATTTCCGAACCAAAAATAGGTCAGGGTTCATACTCGAGCTTGAACAGTCTCAACCTAAGCAGGAAGTAAAAACAACATCGCGGTCTCAGTTCATGAATACGAGGGCATCTGAACCGTGGAACCAGACTCATGGCATCTTGAAGAAAACCATGAAACACCCTCCCTAGATGACCAAACACAAACTGGGCAAAACTGGTGCAGACAGTGTAATGGCTGTCTGCACCGGTTTCCCTAGCAGTCAAGTGCGGTCTGCAAACCCCCAATGGCCATGAAAGTCATCATTGGAAAAATAAGAAACTCCCTACTGGGTAGCCATACTACTTAACTCGAAAATATATACAGGCCAGGATGAGAAAACCTAGAAAACACTAACCATGGAGACAACCAAAAGTAGTTCGACCAATCAAATGGAACGGTAAAATGGGAATAGGAGCCTACCTGGCACTATGCTATGCGACTGGTGGAGGAAAACCGGTAAACTTCCACGGCAGAGCCACCTAGGAGTGAAGGTACCAACAGCGAAAACGGCAGCACGCAGAAATTGCCAAAATAGAATAAAATAATAAAACCCCCAAACCAACATGTATACATCATGGTCAACATGTAATCGGCGGGAAAATAAGATCATCGGGAGACAGAAGAGCTACGAGATCGGCGATCATGTTACTATCTCCTCCACAATGGAAAATGAATAAAACGTCGGAATGCCCGCAAT